>JAMKCH010085695.1:0-55108 GCA_023653785.1 Ophioderma brevispina
GCAACACTCGACAAACTGGGTATTTCACCCTATTTTTTTTATTTTTTGGTCTAGTAAACTTCATACATGAGTGTTAAATTATATCTGGCAGCCATTTTGAAAAGCGCCTTCCATTAGGAATACATTTTAGTAGTGAATGTGTCCGCTCTATACATTTGCCATCAACAAAATATAAGGAAAACACACTGAAAAAATATGACCATTTTATAACCTCCCCCATTTTATGGCAATTAAAAACATCATTATAAGGTGTTAAATAAGCAATTCGGTTTCCGGCTGCCTTTTGAAAAAACACCCTCCATCTGAATCATTTAAGTAGTGAATGTTACCTCTCTATACATTTGCCATCAACAAATATAGGAAACCCGAAAAAATTGACCATTTTACTCATTTTATGGCAATTAAAAAAAACATCATTGATAACTTTAAATATTATTCGGTTCGGCGGACGCGGTTCGGCGGGCGGCCATTTTGAAAAGGCACCCACCATTAAGAATACATTTAAGTAGTGACTGTGACCGCTCTATACATTGACATCAACAAATAGAGCAAAACACTGGAAAAACTGGGCCATTTTCACCAATCATCACCCCCATTTTTTGGCTAGTAGAAACATCATTATTAATTATGAGGTGGCTAAATTGGCATTTTGTCGGCCATTTTTGAAACAGCGCCCTCCATTAGAATCCATTTAATAAGTGAATTTTATAATACCAGCTCTATACATTTGAACAACAACAAATATTTATTAGGAAAACTCTAACTTACAAAAAATGGACCATTTTCTTAAAAAACATTACCCCATAACGTGGCTATGAAAACGTCATCATATGGGTGTTAAATGGCATTTTTGGCGGCATTTTGAAAACGCCCTGAGCGAAAAAAGGTATGCAAAAGTCCTACCCTCACTTTTTTGTTATTCTGATGGTCTAGTCTATGGCTGTGAGAGTAGCTTAGGGCACATCTCATGCACACACACAAAAAAAAACGCAACAGTCCAGGACAACACCAAACCCAGCCAACGGACTATACAGTGAAAATTGCATTATTTTCCTAAAATTCTGTTTAAGAAGAACGATTGAAAATGATAAAGACATGTTTTATGACTATTTAACTCGGATACAAATTACTGTTTTTTTCGCTTCCAATTTATATATATTACGAATTCTGTACTAAATTGCTTGTATGACTACTTTCTGTATTTTCTTTGTTGGTATCTGTATTGGTTTGTTCCTTATATCGGTTTGTCCTGATTTGTTTTTCCCCCATAATGTTTGTTGTTCAAGGGGGTATAACACTTTCAGGCTTCTTGCTTTTCGTTATACCTCCTCCATCAGTATTGTTTTTTAAATTTGTCTTTTTATATATAATTGATGGAAAATAAATGATTGATTGATTGATCGAAGAGGGGTGGGGATGAGAGACGTGTAACCCCCCCCCCCCCCCAAAAAAAAAAAAATGACGCTAATACTTTTAATAAATTTAAGCAGTCAGTTCGCCCCTCTATTTTGTTCAAACTTTCGCTGTCACTCTGAGTGCAACGATGGTCGTTAAGGGTCAATACTTAATACATGCGGCCAAAATCAACACGGTGTGATTTAGGGCTGCCTTCCAATATCGTTTTTATATGACGGAATACACGACTATCACACGACAAAATATTTGAAAATTGTTATTTAACACAGAGACGTCGACCAAACATAAGGCAATCATCCATTTGGAGTTTATGTAAAAGAAATAAGAAGCCCATTAGAAGCAGTACAAGCGTTTCCCTTTGTTCTTTTCTCTCCCTTTTTTTTTTTCCTTAGACTTATTTTTAAGTCAATGAGACTGGAATTATGACAAAACCCACACACCTTTTTTGGACTTAAAAAATTTTTTAATCCGAATCCGTGAAAAGGCTTACTTAAAATAAGTCCTTTGATTTGAAAATGAAAAAACCTTTAAATGAGTTAAAAACTGTTTATAAAATCATTTAAGAGAATTTATAATTTGAATCTAAAGGAATTGTTTTTAGAATCCCCAAAAGGTTTGTCACTAATTCCAGTCAAACCTTAGACTTAAAATAAATCTAAGGAATTAAGAGAGTTTTTATATCTTGGATCTGTCTTAGCGATCAAGTAACGAATATAGGTGGGGTATTACTTACAGTAGACAGAAATTCTTAATGTGTATTTAGAGTTATATCAGGAAACCGTAACAGGCCCCCTCAAGGGCAAGCCAGACCACATAAATATAGAGAACAAAACAGTCTCCCCAGTATACAAATGAGGTCAGGTATCCTTTGATCCGGCTACTGGTATCCTGTAACAGTACTACCTGTCCCAGGGCGGGTTGTCGGCGGCTAACCATCACCCCCATCGGGTTTCTTACGAAATCCGATGAGGAGGGTAGCTGGTTTACCCTGGTAGAACGAAAAAGAAGATTTACCTACAAGGCCGTCAGCTCTGGAGAGCTTACATGGCGGCCATCCAGCACATTGACGTCAGGAAGGGCAAATCCGGTAAATTATCTTTTTGCTCCAATAATCCTCACACCGTCAGTGTTGCTGTGAAATGTGAGGTGAATCCTGGCCACCCCCGGTTAGCGGGGACAAAACCGGATTAAAACTAATTGGTTTTTTACTTTTTATAAGGTGGAACTGTAGCAAAGCAAATGAAAGGAAACAAAGCACTCGTCCTGGACTAGATTATCTAACAAGTGACATCTACAAGATAGGGGTGAAGAAAGCATCAAACAAACAGCTAGTTGGATTGTATAATCAAATACTCTTACAGAAGGCTATTACCACAGACTAGGAAAAGAAGGCAAAGATAATATTTTTCTACGCAAAAAGGAGACAAGCCGATATAAACAAGAGCGGTCACCGCCCGCGTGGATTCGTGGCACCTGTGGTTTGGTGGGTTATGACTGGTGGTACTCTTGCAGGCCCGTTTTGGGAGGCGGACCCTGAAGGGAATGACTAATTGGTAACTGATGCAATAAATTAAGAATGTCCTTTAATTTTGTGATGGAATGGTCTGGTATTTCATTATTTGGTAAATGATAAATTTAATGAATATACCTTTAACAATGCCCTGGACCCATGAGAGCTATGATTAAAACGTGTGGTAAAATTGATAGCACCGCTAATTGTATTTTTCGTATTTTGGATATATGCCTTTCACACTGCCCTGGAACCATATGGGAGCTATGATTAACACTTCATTGGCCCAAGGGCACCATTTTAAAAATTTGGGTGATTTTTGGGTGAAAATTTTTATAATAGCTGCTGCAGTTGTCTAGGGATAATAATTTCTCCAAATGTTTATATTTTTGTTGTCAAATATATGATATTATCACCAAGGACAAATTGTATTTGAATAAATCAAGTAAAAAAAATATGTCACGGTCGTTTGACCGCTAGTGTCGTCTGCCGTCGGGTTTTGTGAATGGGGTCGAAGGTGACATTAGGTCACCAAGGTGACATAGGTCACCAAGGGTCAATGTGGGGTCACCGAAAGGTCATATGATGTCACAAAGGTCACAATGGGTTCACAAGGTCACATGGGATCACCGAGGTCACCAGTCACACGAGGTCACATGGGGTCACCAAGGTCACACGAGTCACCAAGGTCACATGGGTTGCAAAGGTCCCATTGGGTCACAGGTCACATAGTCACCAAGGTCACATGAGGTACCGAGTCACATGGGGTCACGAGGTCACATGGGTCCCCGAAGTCACAAAGGTCACATGAGGTCACCAAGGTCACATGGGGTCACAAGTCACATGGGATCAACGAGGTCACCAAGTTCACACGAGGTCACATGGGGTCACCAAGGTCCACACGAGGTCACCAAGGTCCACATGGGGTTGCCAAAGGTCACATGGGGTCACCAAGGTCACAGAGTCCCAAGGTCACTGAGGTCACCGAGGTCACAGGGAGTCACCGATGGTCACATGGGGTCACCGAAAGTCCCAAGGCACATGGAGGTCACAAGGTCAACCCATCCCGCCCTCACTGGACGCACGCCACCTGACCTCACCTCCGAACCCCGCCCCAACGCACCCCACCCGCCACCTCCCCAACGTATCCCACCCCTCCCGATGCACCCCACCACTAACCCCCACCCGGCCCCAAAAACCCCACCGTCCCCCCACACCCCACCCGTCCACCAAACCCCATCCGTCCCCCCACCCCACCCCGTCCAACCCACCCCACCCTTCCCCCTCCCCAACCCCACCCTTCCCTCCCTATGATTCACACACAAGAATGTATGGTATCGTAGTTTTTCATGTAGCAAAGGAATTTTGAATATTTCCGATTACCGTTTTAGCGATACAGCAATTAGCATATTTAATTAGCTCATTTGCATACCTAAGCCGGATGTATAGGACCTTTAAAATGGCAAAGAAGATGGGCACCATAATGAGGTTTCGTGAAGTGAAGGAATTTAACATATCCGATGTACATTTAAAAAAATTAAAGGCGTTATAGCTGATTTTTGCATAATTATTCAATTTAAATTAATTAGCTCATTTTTTGCATATGTAATTTTGCCCGAAATATGGCCGCACAATCTAATCAGGTCGGAACTCTTTAAACAAAACCATCTTCCCTTCCACCAAGTTTACATCATTACACGCCTTACGGAACCTCCAGATAACTTGCAAACACAAGCCTTTTGGGAAAAGGGTTAACATTTGACCGGCCAGGGTCACAATAGGTCACCAAGGTCACAAGGAGGTCACCAACATGTCATCCCGCCCCCGCCCCGCCTCCTTTCTACGCAAGTTACATCATCGTAGCCCTTTTATACGGAACTCTTTACCTTAAGGGTTAACATTTTGACCACAGACACACACACAGTATTCCCTATGGTGCCTTTTGCGATTCTTGCAGACGACACACCCACAAAACAGATTAAATTAGGTCGGAATGGTCAGTGCAACAAGGTTCAGTACATACGAAATTACGATGAAAAAATTCACGGAAACATCCAATTTGTTGGGCTTGCCCACAACCAACAACGGGTTGGTACATTTTGTGACCCCACTTTTTTTCTGCACCCACTTTTCTTCACCCACTTTTTTTGTTCTGGCACCCACTTTTCTTTTTTTCTTCTGCCCCGACTTTAGTTTAGTTTTTTAATTTGCTAGAAAGATAGTATACTCATATCAACCTTCATTCTGTTTGTGATCTTGATCTGAAAAACAGGCTCGTTGCCAGGAAATCAATTAAAAGCACAATTATTAAAACAACATTCCACCTCGTACGTTTTCCTGGCGCCAATACTTTTTTTTCATTTAATAAATCTTTAATTACAGTCGTTACTACAGTCGTTTACTCTCGTTTTCGTTTTTATTTTTACTGGATCCGACATAGACATGTTCATTCTTTTTCTAGTTGTTATTGATAACGCGATTGTTTTTAAAAGACTATAAACCTTTGGTTTGCTTGTGGATAATGCACTGAGAACCTCTTATAGAGTCAGTGGGAATAAATGGGGAAAAACCGCGGGATTTCGATCACACGGATTTCGATTTGTCTGTATGCACAGATTGCTAATTGAATAAACTGATACTGATATTCGTCGTGATTTATCCGTGGTTGTTTTGCTGCATTTTCACATCAATTTGTATCAACTCAAGGACGCATCTCGCTCAACTAGAAGATTTTGAATGCTCATGATGTGTGAACGATACGAAATGTTTGAATCTTGGGTCAATTCGGTCCCAAAAACCATTCGTCCCACCCAACTCGTCCAGGTACCAATTCGTCCCAAAACCAAAACCGTCCCGGGTCCACCCAATTCGACCTGCTACCAATTCGTCACTGTCCAATTCGTCCATTGTACCAATTCGTCCAATTCGCTCTCTACACAACGTAGCCAAAGTACAAACAAACATAAATACAATTAAAAACACGTTGACATTGAAATTTTATTTTAACTACGTCTTTGCAACTAAATGTAATTGAAATATCAAACACTCGACTCAAAATGACACACACTGGTACGAAGAATGAACCAATAATAGCTCAAGTAAATAAAAATTATTATTAAGCAAATAGAGTCAGAATAAGAATAAGTAGATTTTGCTGAAATACAACTCTTATTTCGTAAACTTATATTTTTACTCTTCATTATAAATTATACTTTTGTATTAAGTTTTCTAAATGTTTGTAAGACTTCGCAAACACCCTACCCCCACACAAACATACAAAAACAAGTACATTGTATCGTGATTGGTCGAACTCTGAAGCCAATTCTCACACCTGGCCAATCACGTAGTGCGTCGGTTTGATTCGTGGATTGACATGCACGTAGCTTTTTTGACGAGTGATGATTGACATAATAAACGTTTATTCCCATGCCAATCCTGTTAATTGTCGGAACCCGACAAGGAGATTAACACAATTGCGGCCTGCCTTACAGGTATTCATGCAAGTTTTACTTGGAAATTTTTCATGGGAGTTTAATCTTCGTTCGGTATAATGGAAATAAAAAGGATTTAACTTTTTTTTTTAGGGGCGTGAAGCTAATGTTTGGGCGTGAAGAGGTCAACTGAATTGAGTGCTCTATTCTTAACCGTTGCCAGGCGGACTATGAAGTCGTCGAGTACGCCGGCCAATAATTACTTCTACAACACCTGAACTCCCCGCAGTTCCCAAGTCTTTCTCATCGATAGAGGCTCTCTCTAATCGACATAGACTGACATTTCAGCTATATTCCTTTGTCAGCTTGCCTCTCGTCTCCAGTTATTCCCCCTAACTCTCCGCGAATACTAAAGGTGGCATCTTTCGTGATTTTCACAGCACCGTCTGTTTTATTCCTTGATCACTAGATATCCTGAGAAAAGCTTATTCTCAAAATTTGAGGCAGATTCCCGATCTTGCGGTTTTGTGTTAGAGCACATTGCTCGTACTTCCTCGCACGGTCCCATAGGGTATACGATGCTATAATGTCTGTCCGTATTACAGAGCAGAAAAATACAAATTGTTCGAAATTTCTACAGATTGCGACGGAATTTGTACGTAATATTGGGCACACTTGGATTACTGAGGCTAACGGTTCAGATGATATAGAAAATCTCAATTTTTTTTAGGTAAGTCGGGGACGAGGCTGTGGATCACGAAATGCCCTTTAAGAATTAGTTACCTGCGCATTTACAATTGTATTTACAACTTTGCAAATAAGGTAAATAATACATATGCCTATATTATATAGACATTAGAGCAATCCAATTTATTATACGGTTGAATCAATTCCAATACAAAAATTCGCACAAATCGATCACATACAATATTCCTGAATACTTTTAAAACTTTCATTAACGGATTCCGTCCCACATCAATAATTATTATGTGCTTCATAACAACTATCAATTATAATTTGTCTACCGGGACGAATTGGTACCACGGGGACGAATTGGTACCTGGAAGAATTGGTCTCAATCCGCCCTGGACGAATTGTACTTGGACGAATTGGTACCTTGTGACTAATGTGTGTTTTGGTGAGGGACGAATTGGTTTTTGGGGGACAATTGACCTGCTTCCAATGTTTTTTGTATATTCGCGGACGAGGCTGCAATTGTTGACAATATATCGCCGAACATAAATATGGTAAAAAGGTAATTTACGCCTATTAATCAGAAATCAATTAATCAATAATTTGACGTTGATAATACTGATTGAGTAAGTGGCTGTTACATTTTTTTAATAGTCTGGTCAGAAAAAAACTGGGTGCATAAAAAGTGGGTGCAGAAAAAATTGGGGTCAACAAAAGTACTAACCCATGACAACGTATAAAATCCCAACGTGTATAATACCATACTATTATACACTATTATTAATGAACACATTCGCACTGACATGACTGAGTCTCTCAGCCCCGCTCTCACTCAGTCATGCCTGAGTGGAGCGGGCGAGAGACTTCGGTGACCCGGCCGGCGAATTTCATCACTACTAACGGCAAGTCCGGCTCCTACGGGGGTATTATTATATCCACAGAAATTTTGGTTCAAATGCTAAATCACTACCTCTAAAATCGCCTCCGTCGGAACTAGAATGGTCTTGAAAAAGAACTGTTTTATTTCATTCATTTTCGTCGCTCTCGCGACACTGACCCATTTTAATCTGCATCCGCTTCAGTCAGCCTAGTGTTTTCTAGTCTATTCTATGTTTAGCTATTTTAAGCAAAACAGGGAATTCAACTGTTTGACTTGCTACAAACGCCCATCTTTTGGTCCACTGATTGCAAGGAACTTAGGCCATATGACGAGGTCATTTAGAGGGTTTGGACATCACAGGGATCCCTAAAATTTCTATAAAAAACAAAACAACCACGGCTCTTCCATTGATTTACGTTACACCCTCTTATGCAACCCGATGAATTGCATAGGTTATAGGCGGCTCTCGGGGGAGTAACGGGAATATCTGAATTGCTTGGAAACAGCCCATATTGGGGTAAAGAAAAAACGCCAATTTTGGTTAAGAACACACCAATCCTGGATTATGGAGGCATTCTGGCTAATTTATCCCTCCAATACGGGTTTTGAACATTTTTTAAGAAACTATTGGGTTTCCATGAGGTGTTGGCCGCTGAGCCAAAATCGAGCCTAAAAGGAGGTATTTAATTGAAAATAAAAAGTGAAAGAATTGAACTTAAAGATCTGTTGATTGAGGGATATGATTAAATAAACAGCAGGGACATATAAACACAAAAAACAATAAAGAAGGCCATGCTGAATTTTTTGAGGATAGTTTCCTAAAATGTTGGGCGAAATAACATATCAAAAGTCCCCAGGCTTTCCCCCCTTGTGCTAATTGAGGAATAAGGGTGTAAAGTTATTACAGGGTGCCACAATTTTAAAAGTTCCATTTGTGTTCAAATGTATACCATCGTCTGTGTCATGTCCTAAGGATTTAAAAAGGTATAGTTTGCACCTATCTACAACTTTGTGTAATTAACTTATGGAAATAAAGGTTGAATGTCATACGGGGTAAAGGCTCAGAAGCTCCGATTCTTTTCAATTATCATGTTTTGAGGAGTCAGTTGTGTGAAAATATCGGAGCCAAAACTGATATGATGATAAAAATTAGATGATGACGCCCAAGATTAATGGTCTCGCTATGAGTTTAAAATATTGGGCTCGAATGGATTGCCGTCTCCCGCTTATATTTTTTGCAACTCGTAGCGACCAATTAATTTGGCTTAATCGATCCAATTTATATCAAATTGTGTCCATTGTTCGTCTTGTTGCAATAAACTGCAAATTCCTATTCAAACAGTTTAAGTAATTTCCTTGCATAGATATTGGGCTCGTGATGACAGGAGTGACTACCCGGGGGGGGGGGCACTCTCACTGACAAGGGGGTATCGTTCCGTGTACAAGCATCACAAAAGGCACCCTAAATACGTATTTCCGAAGTTTGAATTTTCACCCCCAAACCACGTATAATCACGCAAACGCAGCGCAATTAGCTACCCTAAACAAGTTACTTGATGGAATTTGCGCCCCAAAATCAGTATCAGTAGCGCAATTTTGCATACCCCTAAACGAGTATTTTGGTTTCTCCCTACCCAAGCAAGTAAGTGATGCTATTATACCCCTTTATACGTAAAACCAAAAACCATATTCTTCGTTGTATTTTTGCATACCAGAGAGCTGTCTGAGCTAGTGTAATTAAGAAAATATATGGGGAAAGTTAATTTTCAGCCAGGATATATTCAGCCAGGGTATTTAAAAGGGGAAAGGCATTTTGAGCCAGGGGCGTATATCCAACAATTCTCAGGGCGGCGGCACAGGACAGTAATCGAAAAGTCGACGATATGGCTCCTGAGCGGTCATTGCGCTACATGCACAGCGGCTGGGGGGGGGGGGGGGGGTGGAAGGGGTCCCTTGCAATATTCACTTTCAACGCACATTTCGTGCGAAATTTTAAAATAATTTGAAAAAACATTTGAAAGTAATTCACTATAGCAAATTATAGATATGTAAGGTTTTATTGGAACTAATATAAATTAAAGGATGTTTCATGGAGAGGTAGTAAGCCGCACAGGGTGGGTCGCGGAAACCTGGGGGTCATATTAGTTTTCAAGACATTTTCTAGGGGTCATATAGGATCCCGGAGATTGCATTTTATTATTTAGAGAAAATTATTGTCGGCACTATATTTCCGATTTGCAGCGCAGTTGATAAATCGGCATTTTCCCTGAAAATTGCCGAATCCGAGAGCATTATGCACCCAAATATGTCCCACAAAAGTTATTTTAAGAAAATTATAAACATAGAATTGACGGACATTTAAATTAAATTATGTGTTTTAATTGCTAAACATTTCCCGTTCTGGGTAGTGATAAGAACAATTTGGTATAGCGAAATAATCAGGCAATACACAAAAAAGGAGTCCTCATTCTCAATCTCAAACCAATTGGCCTGTACTAAAAAATACGAGTAGGGCTCTTACCAGCGCGTAGCGCGGAAAAGTTTGGAAATTTAGAGACTTTGAAAGCACATGTTTGAAGGGCAAGTAAGCTCCGGAACCATTTTTTATGCTGAAATGAATATGGACCATAAATGCGTAAGTCTCACTAGAAAACCACAACCCTTTTCTTGAATTTTGATGATTTTTGGAGACCCCTTTTCATGTTACGTTACGTTAACGTGCCTGATCCTGAAAAAACTACCCTTTTTACGGTGAATTCTTGGACACGGATGATCCCCCCTTGTCTCCTGAAGATGATCCCCGGGATTACTACAGGGTCTATGTAAGGGTCACAACCGCTGCCCTATAAGGTGAATATTAAAGTGATGTAGTTAGATAGAGGAGTGATTGATTGTTTTAACTATTATGACCGATACAACATGTACAAGTACTTTTGAAATTGTTTTGAGTAAAAAATTGGACTGATTAAAAAAGTTTTAACCCCACCCGATGAACTTGAACATTTGTTGGCCTGTATTCAAAACTAAAGGTCAAATAAAAGAGGCAAAACTATATATTTTCTTAATCAGTGAGACCAGTAGAATGCAAAAAAGCAATGATTTACCCTCATCATTTTGAATTTCTTACCCTGTATTAAACCGTACCCCTTGTACTTCAATTAACATAAGGGGGAAACTTGGGGACGTTTGATATGTTGGTCCGAAACATAAACAATCAGGGAGTATTAGTTATAGACACGGCAGATGTGGAGTGAAGTAGTCGTGAATTATAAAAATATCCTTTTATGCTCCCAATCAACGGCTATAATGACCAACCTGGGCACAAGCGGCACTATAGCCATTGTTATGTGGGTGCTTTTTTCTGCCCAAATCAATGACTGTGAGTACCAGGAAGTAGGCACAAACATTTACCACATGAAAACCCGCACGCCACTTAATAAAAGTATCATCTTAAAGGATTCACCTTGATTACCAAGGTATAAATCCATTCAAATTTTGGGAAAAAATAGGTAAGATTCGTAATGGCTTATTTGTATAGCCCCTCTTAAAAGATCCGCCAACCAAAACTGCTGTGTCATGTCATTTGCAAAGAATTTCTTCATTGACTAACCAATGACCGAGAAGAAAAGTTATTAACGTGAAATGTATACCATGTATTAAACTTATAACTTGATTTTAAACGCGTACACGCACAAATATGTGTAAATGTATACATTAATTCAAACGCCATTTTTTGCGGCTTTGCCTAAAGAGAACGTTCACTTCTTTAAGCTGATGCACAACTTGTTATGTAAGACTGTATAAGTTCAAGTCGTCACAATCAGGTGAGTTTTCTATCTTAATTAGTAATGGTTTTATAAATTGAAAAGACTTTTAATATTTTGAAAGCTCAACTTGTTTGGAAAGGTGTTTGTGAAAGTAACATCTAGCACAAAAAACAATCTTGTGTACTGAGGTTACAGTATTTAGGAAGTCATGACTGTCTTATTTGATAATGGAAAAGATAATGAAATTTATGTTCTTATGAAGAAATGGCTACAATGACGTTATTGTTCAAATCTAAGTGGCCGTAGATTTAAGATACTAGTTTTGAATTATTGAAACTTTTAATAAGTGTTGAGTGACCGCAATCAATCAATAGTTACAAATATCCACCATGAAGGTGCATTCCAAATTAAGAAACCATATTACCACACCAATCAATTATTCAATTATTTTGGTTCTAAATTTGAAAGTGACAAATCAGTGAAGTAAAATGCCATCCACTCCAAATTCTACTATAAAACTTGGCCGATATACTACTAAAACGTAGTTGGTGTTCGTCTGAGAGAGTTATTCAAGAAAGAATGGGATAGCCTCTATCCCGGAACGCCTTGGGATGACAACAACAGCAATTGCTTGCAAGACTTCATCGCGCGAGAAATGAGGGAACTAACTGGGCTTAAAAACAAGTCAAAAGTTAAACACCAACTGAATCTTCAAATCGAAATGAATGGGATCTGAGCATTGGTTTTTCGTCAGTTATATATTCCCATCCTTCATCTTGGACTGCGCGGAAACCAGCACGGGACAAAGGCTATGACAAGTTGAGAAACGATAAGAAAATGAGAGGAACGTTGGGCTCATCCTGCTAATTCAAACCTAACTGAGGAAGAATTTTACGATAAATTCAATCAAATTAAAGCTGTATTAAAAATCTTGAAGTGTCCAGTAGCTGTTGAAGAAATGGAAGAAATAAAAAATTATAACAACAGACCAACGAAGGCCGAAATTGTTATAATCCGAAAGATGTTAGAAAATGAAAAACACTATCAAGAGTCCAGTGTTTTTAAAAGGCATATAATTTACATAATCTCTGTTGTGTTTGTTACCATAGGTGTTTGGGCCTACTACTATCCCACAATGCTAACTCCTCTTCCGTTTTCATACTACGTAGGTCATTGTCAAAAAACCAAGTACTGTTGCAAAATATGCTCCTCTCAGATCAACAAAAGCTAAAACAAATGAGTTCTATTTTCCAAATAGACTTGAAGCACACTTCAGAGGACGAGATCTTTTAGTGTCAGATATTAGTAATCTGTTATCGAACGGGTCGTTTCGTATAATAAACGTTTGGGGTCCACCAGCTTTTGGAAAATCAACTCTTTCGATCGCAGTTGGGAAGACACTTCAGGATTACTGGGGATACAGCGTAGCCTATGTGGAATATCGCGGATTGAAATCTACACAAGGCATGCTTACAGAAATACTCTCCTCGTTATATGTGACACATGTTAATATCAAGAGACTGTCACAGTTTGCTCAACGATTGCAGCAAACAATTAGTCAAAAGACATTGATTATTCTGGACGGTGTTGATTATGTTTTGATGCAAAGTGACTTACGTGGTGTATTTAGAGAAACACTACGACGGATGCTTGCGATTGACCAAGTTTCGGTTTTGTGTACATCAAGAATAAAATTGAGACAGGTTCTTCAATGATCAATATCCGTCTCCATAATCTCACGGAGACTGATTCAATTGAAATTCTACGTATTCTTGACCCAAGAATTTCTATTTCAGATGCAAACCAGCTCGGTGCTGCATCATATGGTGTACCGCTGTTGCTTGAACTAATTGGTAACCAGTTACAAACCGATATTTGGTCATCAGAAAAACTTATTAAGAAATTCAGCGAATTGAATATATTGCTTGTTGCTGAAGACTTCGAAAATATGTCTGCATCGAAAAATTTGTATGAAATGATAAAAGCATTGTTCGTTGGCATTTACCAAAAACTGCAAGAATTATTCCTATTTGTACTCATTTTCCCTGGATCATTTTCATATAATGATTTCGAGTTTAAGATGGGATCCAAATACGAAATGGATGACCTTGTTAGATTAACTCGACTCAGCCTTTTAGAAAACACAACGTCGACTTTCAAGAGCCAGCTGTTTGCTATTCATCCTGTACTGCAAAAATTTGGGTTCTTTATTTAGAAAGAGAAAAGGGTAGTGTATACAGAGATGAAATTAACTTGGTTGGTTCATGTTTGAAAGCTGCATCAAATAATGTATTACATTTCATTCAATATATTTTAAAATCACTTGATGATGATAATGGTGAAAGTTGTAATAATGAATACGCATTAATTTTAAAGAAAATTAGTGAGAACAACATCTTGAAATCGAACGTACGGCCAAGATCATTGATAGAAATGGTGACACATTGACCAATCATCTCATTTCGGGCTTAATTTCAAATTTTGATATGTTCGAAAGATCGGTACATCCCGATTTAGACCACGATATTCAAATGACCGGCCTTTTGCAATCATTGTACTTCATACGATATGGGGTGATAACAATGGAACAACAGAAAACGCCCAGCGAAATATGAAACAATCTGCGTTTCAAACTGTTGTTGTCGTCTGAAACAAAAATACAGAAATATTCCTTGAAATATTTTTAAGGGCAAATCGTAGTTTGCTTGTGGCCTTCATCAGTGATCTTGGAGGAGAAGGACACTGTATACCATGCTTGGGTGGCACTTATTCAATAAATTGGTCCATTATTTCAGGACATATTCAGCTTGGATATTGAATGTCTCCTGAACATAAAGGTGAATTTTGATGACATATTATATAGTGATGGTGTGCCAAATGAGATATCTCTCATAGTGTGGACATGCAAAATTTTATACGCTTTACACTGAACCACAGTCAGAGGCACATTTGTGAATGTTTTAGGGGGTGTTTTAGGAATCTGTTGTCCTGAGCTTACAAGCCAGGATTTTTTCCGGTAATAGAGATACTCATGTTCACTTGCAAGAATGCAGCAAGACGCACCCTGTTGATTTACAACAGGACAACAAAGTACAACAATGTGTCAATGAATGGACCCACATCAAATTTCTGAAAACTTGACTTCCAAAACATCTTAGATAATAATAAATAGTAATAACAATAAAATATTTACTTTAAAATGACACTCAAGGGCGAATTGTATTATTCATTAGGTTATAATGAGTCTGTATTTAAATTAATCATTTAATATCCTTTGTGATTATAGTGGATTAGCGTAAAATTTACAGAAATTCATATTCATATACTTGCTATCAAACGAATAAAGGCAATTACAGAGGAAAAAGTTAGGGGGAAACGAAATTAGTTGCCTAACAATAGCCAATTTCCACTAATAAAATTCAGATTTTAAAAAAAAAATCATAATAATATACAAAATAATACTACTAATAATTAATTTCTTCAGTTGTCATAGGCTTGGCCGGATATATTATGTATCACCTCAAGTCATATTAATATACAATGATAACAGTAATTCCAAAATATCAATACTATTATATATATTATATATATATAATATACTATTATAGATTATTAGTTAGAACGTAAAACAAGCAACACTACAAAAAATTCATATTCCATTTTTTTCAAATAGGTTTTTTTTTTTTTTTTTTAAAAAAAAAATTACTAATGTAACCGTACCAAAATTGGTTGAGTAAACCAAGAATTGTACTAAACTTGTTGATCAAAGCATTGGTATAACGACTTGGTAAATCGTTAAAAATTGTCAAATAAGTGCCCTGAACACTGTGCGGATGCTCCGCTGGAGGCCCGTCTGTAACCTATCAATACCTGAACCATCTCACCGACACCGTTTTGGGTTGCATGCAATATCCAATATTGGTTTGTTCTTAATGGAGCTATTTCTGATACATGATTCAAGCAAAGTAGTTAACCATGGATGTGCCGGCCAAATTTTGTATTGGATTATTTCCATTGTCTGTTCAATTACTTAGATGTCCAGTTTTTTTATTAATTATTTCCAAAAATATAACGTTTTCAAACATAAATCACGAAAAGCAAAGTTTTTGTGTATCTTTGGACCTAAGACAGTTTTTACATGACCAAAGGACTGGGACATTTTAAACCTTCAAATCTATTGAATTTGGGTAATTCACCCTCGTTTTGAAAATGACGGAATAAAGGTTTGGTACCATTAGTAATTACTTTTTGTGGACGGTTCCATTGACTCCACTTAGTAGGTAGAGACAGTTGTCGTCCGAGAAGATGATTCACGATCAATAGGCCTATTGTCCTCCACCTTGAGTGGTATAAAATGAATATGCCAACTTTAAGTCAACAGATCTAATCCGAAAACCGTTTGTTATTTACAGTGAATTTACAACGAGGTATCCAAAGTTCCAAACGGTATTAACTTGAATGGACTGCATTACAGAGAGCTTGTGATCTTTTGTTTCAGTAAACCAATTGAATACAACAGGACCTCTATACAAGTATGTTCAAACGATTCATTTATATGCCCATCATTAAATGCACGCGCAAACACCTAAACCAAAGCAAGATGTCCATCAATCAATTTTGTTCTTACATACTTTGAAAGCGAGCCCCGAGTTCGTGAATGGGTCTTCCATAAAATTTCGAGTCAAAGTCAAATTTACCTGGACCCCAGTTTGTTGTCGTTTGCCATCAAATAGTGTAAATTGAATAAAAATACAAAGAAGACATTATGTTTTCAACTTGGAACCCAATGATCTGTTGGGTCCAATGAAATACAACCTTCTTTCATGTGATTTTTTTCGAGACTAATATATTTTTTTTGGAAATAATAAAAATCCGGACATCTAAGTTAATTGAACAGACATAACATTACCTGCATTTACAGTACAAGGACTTATTCTTTTAAAACCTGCCCCGGCCACTGCTTACCATATCCTTCGCCGTCAGTGTTGCCTGCCCTTTACCCTATTTGAGGTTTTTGGCAGCGTAAATTTCAGAATGTAATGTTCAAAAGTGCGTATTTGTTAAAACGAAGCGAGTTTGGGTAATTAGGGGATCTGTGATCTCCGATTGCAAGTATTTAAACGGCGGAACTGTCCGTCCATTGGAAAGAGTGCCAACTCCCTAAATGCTTTCTAATATCATATCCTTTGGAAGGACCCTTTTCCAGCAGCCAGTATTATCGGTATGTTATATGATCTCAATTCGCTAGCTAAAAACACATCTTTTTAATGAATGCTTTTAAGCATCTTTGAATGTATATTATGTTTGTATAATTCTGCTCTAATTGTGTAAGATGATTAAGAGTGTGTTCAATCAGTATTTGCTTGTGATATTTGCAATTTAAATCACTCATTGTTAAGAAACCTTATTTTTAAGGTAATATTTTAGTACATGTTTTTATGAGGTATATATTCTGTTTACATAATTTTGTATAATAGTTTTCCGTCAAATATCCATGTATCAGAGCAATTGAGTTTGGAAATTCCAAATGTTCAATAGGGAATTCCAAATGTCAAAACAATAGGAAAGGACAGAACAAATTCCACTAAAGATCAAATCACACAGTAAATCAATGTAAATATGAAGTCAATGTCCCACACAATGGAAATCGTTATGTAAGCCCTGGCTCATCAGTCCTGGTCCCTTCACTTGGGTATCAATATTGTTCTAGGTAATTCAAATGTCATTTGCAGTGAAACACTTCAAACATGCCTTGCCAGAGAATTATCGGATATCGATAAGCATCGTCTTTATGACGCTTTAACCAGGGGGAGGGCAACACTGGAAACTGACATGCTGACTTTAAGGCCTGATTTCTCTTACTTTTTATTTATGTCAGTGAACCATGCATAAACCTATAAGTGAAAATAGCTCAGAAAAAGGCTGACTCAAAAATTTCCCGATGAGGGCGCCATCAATTTACAACAATCGGTGTTTTGCAAAAATGTAATGTTTGTCCATATACCAATCAATGTGTGAAAATAACTAAGCTTAGCTCAAACTTTGTTACAAAATTTCGGATCCGGAAATTTTGGTTATACACGGTATCCTATGGCGCATATACTGCTCATAAATGTTTGCTGTATGAAACGAAAAATCCGATCATCTCTAACTTTTTAATTTACCATTTAGGTAACTGTCTTCGTTCTAGATTACTTATTTTAATTACTACACAAAAATATATTTAGAAACTCTGGAGTCAGCCTTTACAATTTTTTTATCATATGAAGCGAGAGCCATTTTAGTTTAAATTTAATCACGTCAAGGAAAGTGGAAGGAGTGAGCACTTTTTTATGGAAAGCACTATATATCTAATTGTTTTTTTAAGTTTATATTAATACTGTATATTCTAGGAGGCTTCAGTGGCGGCGCCAGACTTCATTTTGGGGGCGGGCAAACGCTGGCAAAGTGAAATTTTTGTGGGGGCAAAAGTGAAATTCTAGGGTTAGGATACTTATTTGTATCTGTATTGAGTTAGAAGAGATATTGCATTACTAAAAGAAATATCCACAGTATGATCAGTTTATTCATTTTAAATTTTCCATAAAAAAACCACAAAAGGAACAACGAAAAGAATGTTTTTCAATACTTTTTCAGAAACTTGCAACATATCACTGTGTAATAGTTTGTTGCTGCTCTGTACGGAAAACGTTCTCATCATCTTTATGAAACTTTTATGGCACCATCCGCTTGTTCCTGCCATTCATGACGTTTTTAGTATAGGTTTTTCATGTCAAATATCCATGTTATCAGAGCCATTGTTAATTTTGGAAATTCAAATGTAAATGAGGGAATTCAAATGTCAAAACAATAGACAAGGACAGAACAAATGTCCACTTGAAAAGATCAAAATCAACAACAGGTCAAATCAATGTCAATAGTGCAGTCAAATGTCCACACAAAAAATTGTAAATCGTTATTTCATTCTGTGCTCATCAGTCATGTCCCCTTTCACTTGGGTAATTCAAATTATTGACCAACTTCAAACAGGGCCTTATAGAGATATCAGATACCAACAAGCACGTCTTTATGACCAGGAAGGGGGGAAACCTGAACTGAACCTGCTGAATTTTAAGGCTGTATTTTCTCTTGATCTTCTAATTCTCATATAGGTTAAAAATACCTAATTTTTTATCGGCAATTTTTTGCTTATCCCACTGATTTTTCTTAATTTTGAAATTCTCAGGGGGCGGCCGCCCCCTCTCAACCACCCCCTGGCGCCGCCCCGGAATTTCGGATCCGACTTTTCTTATACAGGTATCCTATGGCACGTTTAGACGTGCAAATGTTTGCTGCATGAAACGAAAAATACTATGCATCTCAAAATTTTTAATTACCCATTTTAGGTGACTGTCTTTAGTTCTGATACCTATTTTAATACTACACAAAAATATAAATTTCGAATCTCTGAGTCAGCCTTTAAAAAATTCTTACAGACAATTTTTTATATATGCCGAGAGCCATTCTTTTTTTACAATTTAATCACGGAAGAAAATGGAAGAGAGGGTGAAGAATTATATATAGGTCGAAATTCTGCGTAGCACTGGATCATTATAAAGGTCGAAATGTTATAATAGTTTGAACACAGTGGGTGGGTGTGTGTGTTTGTGTATATATATATATCTATAATCTATATATATACTACTATATATCTATATATGTGTGTATTAATATATCTCTATATATATATATACAGTGTGTCTCCAAAAAAAATTGTGCTGTAATATCAGATGCGCCCTCTTCGGATCACTCAACGATGGAAATTTTGTTGGCAGCATGTAGCATAGTCCAGGTTAATCTTCTTTTCCTGCAAAAAGTAGAAACTTCCATCATCACCTTATGCAAATATCGGCAGTTATGCAAGATCATGCCATTTTCAACTTCTGCCAATGGGATTTACACAGTTTAATTGTGGGAAGGAGGAAACTTGGCTGAGCTTCAGCCTAACATAAATGTCTCGAAGCAATAATAAGTATGCATTTTAATGAATCCTATGACCAGGCAAACATCCAGAATGATGTTTTTTCTACAACATGGTAAGCATTCTTTAATTAATGCCCTATGACTTTCATGACCCAAATTTTCACTAAACGACCCCTATACCACTTCATATAGCCCCTCCAGACTGTCCATCCATGCTTTTTTGTGGTAGCCAGTGTGTAAAAGTGCCTTCTGTCTTTCCCCAAAACTCTCCCAAAGTTGTAGTTAGCTGGTACAGACTTGAGTAACGAGCTTCTAGCCTTCACTAGGAATTACTTCACTATGGTGGAAACTCTGGCAGGGTAGCTTAAGTAATGTGGGGTCATGAAAGGTCATCTAGCATGCTCGTACGGTAGGGCTTGCGATCATACCCTCAAATCCAAATGGACAACTTTTTGGCGGGTTTCTTCTTTGAAAAATGTCAAAAATTTAGGCTAGTTTAGATGAAATTTGGCAAAACTTTTTCTGGTGATGAATGTTCCAGAAATCCCGAAAGGACAATTATTGATAGGGGTAGGGTTCGCAACTTTGCCACCAAATATCTACACAAGCGGAGACCCTGCCCCCGAAAAATGTCCACTTTCACAATAGTTTATCTTGTCGCAAGGACCCACTACGTAAATTTATGTCGTATAACGATGTGAGTTAAAGACTATTGGGCTGAATGGTCCAGTCCAAGTTTTCTTTCTCCCTTCACGCCTTACCTTTGTAAATCCCATTGGGCAGAAGTTGAAAAAGCATGGTCTCAGAAATTGCCTATATATGCATAAGGTGCTGATGGAAGTTTCTAATTTTTGCAGGAAAAGATGATAACTGACTATGCTACTTGCCAACAATTGTTCCCACATTGGTTATCCTAAAGGGCGCAATTCCTGATAATTACAACAAGACAGCACAATTTTTTTTTAAGACACCCTGTATATATATATAATTGTTTTTAATTAAAATTTATATTGATACGGTATATTTCAGGCTTCAGTGTCCGGCGCCAGACTTCATTTTCGAGGGGGGTGACAAACGCTGGAAATGTAAATGGGCCAAGACTTCGAGGGGCAAAATATCAAAAACTATGAGATTTTTAAAACCACTTTTGGCCAAATGTGTTGAGTTTTGGCGCCAAACCGCTGATTGTTGCCAAAAACTCTGTCATTTTTCTTCCAGCCGGGGGGGACTGGGGAGAACAAGAAATAAATGGGGGGGGGGGGGGGCAAACCGCCAGCCATCCCCTTGCGTGCGCCCCACTGTTAGGCTTACTCTATTTTGCGAAACGAAACGGAAACGCCTATTGTTACACGCGTATTCCGCCATGCATTATACCATGCATAACGAATAAAGCTGTAATCCAATGGGCGTTCGTTTCGCAAAATACAAGTAAGCCATTTTTTTAGATACTTTATTTTGTTCTGTAATGAGTATGAAGAGATACTCATTACTAGACAATTCCCTCAGTATGATAGTTATTCATTTAATGTTTCCAAAAAAAAAACAAGAAAAGAACAAAACAAAAGAAGGTATTCCATACTGAATACCTTTTTGAGAACTTGCACCATATAACTTGGTAAATGTTTGTTCTGCTGCATCCTATCCTGTAAGAAAATGTTCTCAATCATCTTTATGAACTGTTTATGCAACATCCGCTTGTTCCTGACATTAGACGTTTATTATATATTTGTTTGGGATGGTGCAAGTAGGAACTGGTTTTAACTCTGATACTTGAAATCACTAGTAACCATGTGATTTACTTATGGAATTGGGTTGTAGCTAATTGGATATTTTTGTTAGTCATATATTGGACCTGGAACTGCCTTATTTTGATATTTGGTCTGTGCTTAAAAACAGATATATTTCACAAATGGATATTTATTAGCATTAATGGACTTTGCACTGCCTATGTTGACATTTGGTATATCTAATAAACATATATTTCACAATAGGACATTTGAACTGACTTTGAGGACGATTGGTTGAATATAGTGGACATTTGCTTGGAAAACCTATAAAATATTGTTTGAGCTGCAAGTAGAAACTGTTTTAAACGGAAATATAGAATCACTAGTAAACCATTTGATTTCACTTATGGTAAATTGATGTGAGCAATTGGAATATGTGTTAGCCTTTGGACATTTGAACTGCCTTATGTGGAGATTTGGTATGATGTAAGTAAAACGTATATTTCACAATATGGATATTTAGTTAGCATTAAGGGACTTTGAAGTGACTATGTTGACATGGTATGCTAAAAAACATATATTTCACAATAGGACATTGGACTGCCTTGAGACGATTGGTTGAAAGTAGTGACGACATTTGACTTGGTAAAACCTATACAGGTGAGTCAAAAAGATTACACTCGATTGTGTTGAATTTTTCTACAGCAGTGAAAATCTACCAAAGAGGGGGGGGTTAGCGCCTATCACATATGAAACTATGCTCATTTCACCACTACAGCCTGTCTAAAAAAAATGGTACAATCAGAGACCGATTTATTTTTTTTTTCAATATTATTTCATCATAAGTAAGTCGTTTGTACATCACATTAAAAGAGAAAGACCAGGCTTTACAGGATTTTTGGTTCATCTTCATTTGACTTGTTGTTTCAATCGGGAGGAGATAAACCTCCGTTTACTGCGGAACACCAAAAATCGAATTTGAGCCACTTTCTGGTTGAGGGAAAAACGGTGTGAATGATGGCTGTTCTGTGTGATGAATGAACAGAAATTAGTTTAAACATAAGTTATACTTTGAACCGATGTGAAATGAAATTCTTTAAAAGCGATTAACTTCATAAAGAAACCTAAAATATACGAAAACAGTTATGTAATGGGGGAAGTGATGATCAGTAAGTCCTGCATAAAGGGAATAACTTCGACATAAGTGTTTGTGAGAAGAGAACCTTGAGCGTACAGCAACCTGAGGGGAGAGTTTTAGGTTCCTTGAAGTATCATGAAACCAAATTCCTACCAAAAACCTTGAGACTTTGCGTACAAATTCAAATTTGTATGCTTCATACAATTAGTAAAGCATATAAATGCAAAAATTGCAATATTTTTTAACCATTTCCTTTAGATTTTGAGTGTTTATTTTAGGGTGCAATTACATTCTTTCTGGCATGATTTTAACAGATACCAATTTGTAATAAATCTCCAAGCTCCCTTTCATTACGTGCAATAATATTGTTGTATTGTTTATTATTATTAAAGAAAACATTTTATCATGAACTGATTATGTTGACTATTAAAACTTATGTCGAAAAACTAGACTTCCTTTGTTTAGTTTAATCTGTGTTTTGTTTTCTTTTGTTCCAGTTTGCAATCTTTTGGGGGTGAGCTTCAAGGCAGCATGTTCTCCACTGCGCGAAATAACCTCTGCCCATGCGATAACAGTGGTCACAAAATCGACGTTGGTGTATCGCACTAAAGTTTGATTATATCTCTGCTTGACAAATGCCAATAAGAGAAACAACCCCATTGACAGCCTGGTCTTTGTTCTTTTAATATTATGGGCCAAGGGGGTAAAAAAAGAAATGACTATTCTGAAATTTCATATTTTAACCAATTTTTTTTCGGATTGTACCACTTTTTTTGAGACAGGCGTAGAAAATTTTTGAATTTTGATTTTGAATTTGTATTGCGAAGTTATGTTAACTTGAAGATAGGTACCCATTTTCACTCTGGTCCCACGAAATTCCTGTTGTGGAAATGAGACTGTTGGATGATTCTACACCAGGACATCAGACATGCTTTCTGCTTTGATACCTTTGTGTACACCGTCATAAAAAAATGGTCAAACTTTTTCATTATCTGAAATCAATACAAATTATTGGAATCTTCCACCCAAATTTTGAAGCATTACTCCAATGTTCGAAAAAACTTTTCCATATCTTTTGCGGAAACTGGATGCCAAATATGTAAACAATCGTATGCAATACAGCCGGGTTGACCACATTTTCCACCGCTCCTTCACGGGCTCCTTCAATAACCTGATGGGTACTTTGGTAATCAATCTTTGAACATTACACACATTCAACGTCCATCTGCCTTTCCCTTTACATCTCAATCTTTTCTCTCCCTTCACTCTCTTTTCTCTACTCCCTTCCTGCTTGTCCTTTTCCCACGTTCCTGCCTAGCTTAGCAAAATTTCATGGTCAGGCCATGGGGCAGGGGACAGATGCTACCCCTTCCCCCTGCCCCCTGTTACGCTACTGTCATTGCTTATTTTAAGAAATATTATCACAACAGTTTGATTTTTTAAGGATTAGGAAATGGTTACTTTAGAACAAAATACCAAAGTTTTAAGCATTTAGATGACAGTAACTCAATGGCTTTTGCAGCTGTTACGTGAGAATTGTACAACCGTGGTCATTGTTTTTGGCGGCTTCCGTTAATTTAGCCAATCCTTTCATATGCAAAAAGGTAAACTTTAGATTGTTTTACCAAGACGAGGATATCATGAGCTATTGTTTAACGTGTATAAAAACAATTTCTAACCTGTTTAAATATTTTAATATTGTTTTAGCATCTTTGGTGCTGGGATGGGCATGGATGATGATCAAAAGTAATATACGCTGTACTTGTTCTTAGGTATATATTTTCCCAGTTGTCCAAAGATATCACGTTTGTCCAACCTTCGGTCGTTTTGTAATCTAAACAGGTATACTGTCCTGTAAGTTCGTATAAGCTGCCCTGTGCAAACCTATTACAAACCGACCAATTCTGATGAAGTTATTAACGTGTGAATTAATGAAGCAGCTATTTTGAATGTTGTCAATTTGAAAATAGCCGGAATCGAGCCATTTGCGTATTAGTTGAAATGAAAGGCTTGAAATCGTGACCTGTGAATCGCAAGTGAATGGAATCACAAAGCTAATCGTTAAATCGAGGGAGTGTGGCTTTTACCGGCATTGCAGATGCACATTTTCTTTTTTTATTACTTTCTTTCACCTTCCTGCATTAATAAGATTTCCTTTTTTGTCTGTAGGCTTTTGGTAAGACTTTTTGTGTAAATAACATTTGGTCTATGTAATACATATGAACGATTTTTTGTGTATAGTACGTGTTCTATGTGACTTTAATCAATGGCCCTAACCTTATGAAACACTGATAATATTTCTAAGCAAATGTTAGTGAGGTGAGTCGAGTATAATGTAATCAGGGACAGTCTGAGGTAACATGGATGTTAATGTTCAGCGTACAATGATAGGGTTAACATAATTATTTTTTGTGGTGGCCTTTTTTTCAGTCCTAATTCTATCGATATTTTCCTTGGTAGTCAGTCCTCCTCCCATGCTAATGAACGGCTTGGTCACAATGGTTGGAAGATCGGTCTTGGAAAAATACACTTATTGCCCTTGTGCCACAATCATTTGCTTAGTCCTGTGATTTAGATTTTATCTGTTATATCAGCGCCTTGAATCACATTGTAGGTGGATATATGCCGTAATAAATAATCATTATTATTTTCTTATTATTATTATTAGCGAAGTGTTACTGTAATCCGGCTCGCTTACTATGTCAACTGATCACGCTTTTGAGTCCGGCACCACGATCGAAATGATCACTTCAACAAAGTCTACGGCCTGCAAAACATTACAAAGGTGCGTGATCCAGTAACTAGGAGTTCATGTAAATAGTCCAGGCTACAGATTCATTGATACCTAATATCAAGCTTGTTTTATTAGATATATAAATGTTTTTTCAGCGGTTTCTAGACCAGTTTTGATGCTTGATTCTGAATCCGATGGATGCAATACGAGCAACTTGAGCATTCTGTAACAACGCAAAAAAATCAAAATGGCCCCAAACCACAACAACATTCATCTCTTGTTCACATCAAAAGGTGTGATGTTCATCCTGTCCTCGTTTAAACATCAATTGCACCAATTAACATTGATTGCCTGTGTAACACGTAATCAATGAATTCAATATGGCCTCCAATACCATGAGTGTCTGATCGTGATCTATTTTTGACTGCAGGGTGGATAATTTGGGTATCGATTCTGTGTTTGGCAGTCAGAAATTGAATTAAACTCATAAGCCATATTTTGTTTAAACATAGGATAATCCATTCCGTCATTATAGGATCCAAAGATGGCTTCCGATACCCTAAGATGGCTGTAGAGTGTGATAGCAGTGTCTAACCTATACGGCAATGTTTGTGTATTCTTCATAAGCCAATCAGATCAATGTACACATCATTAGGTAATCAGAGGAATCGATACATTAAATGCATCCAAAATGGTTATCCATATGGCGGGAAATGGCAATTACAAAGCGGCGACAAAATCCGATCACTAATTAGTTCTAGAGAGATATTGGTTTTTCTTGTGTTTTTGGTAGGTTTTAGCGTCCCATTGGCTTCCATTTTGGATTTTGATGAATAACGACTCATGACCTGAAGATAGCCTTACTGGGGATTTGTGGAAGTGATAATCCCACTAAAACCACAATATTAATATTTAGCCTAC
This sequence comes from Ophioderma brevispina, assembly GCA_023653785.1. Lineage (NCBI taxonomy): Eukaryota > Metazoa > Echinodermata > Ophiuroidea > Amphilepidida > Ophiodermatidae > Ophioderma > Ophioderma brevispina. Next base: position 26,180 of record JAMKCH010085695.1, read on the forward strand.
AGCGTGATGAATTACTGACCTTTACTGATTGACATTTGCAGCCATATTGGACGCCTATTAGGAGCCATCTTGCAGATATCAATCACTTTGATTATGTTATGATATTTAAATGCTCGAATCAGTTATAGTGATATACACAACATGGCAGCTCTTGCCTTTAAGTAGTAATGAATTTTGCCATTTTGGAGCCATCTTGAATGGTTTCTTGATTTGATTGATGAGCAAATTGTTGAAAGCTTTTCATAATTGTTTCAATTATATATTGATGTGTAAGCATTGGGGTATATATATATATCATGTTACCATTCTACGTCAAAAGTAGATAATATCAGATGGTTTGTTGTACTGGGCTCCATATTGAATCTCGTAATTAGGTGGTTAATGAATCCCATTTTAATTGGTCCACATGGTGTTTTGAACTGAACATGTAAAAAAAATACACCTTTTGAGTAGTTACAATGAGTTTTTTAGTGTTTTGGTGCCAGTTTGAATGTTGGCGTTTCCTCGAAATTGCTCAAGGTTTTTCGTCTGGCATCCAGCGGAGTCAGATGCAGCAGGAAAACTGTCTAGAAAACATTGAAAAACATTATATATATAGTAATACAAGGTCATGGGTCTGTAGCCCGGGGGGAGGGACTATAACCACTTCGATGGCGAATTACGAAATTCCTTCTTTTGCGATATAAAGCCTGTTTCGAGCGTTACCATTCATAGCTACAGTTTACTAGCCACTAGCCAGTTACCAATACACTGGGCAAAATAATCTAAATTTTTGTGGAAAATTGGCTTGTGCTCTTCAAATAAATGTGCTGTCGTTGCTTTAAAAATAGATTCCTGTGACTTCCAATGTGACAAGAAACCCAGCCGCTGTCGAGTCAGTAGCGAATAAAATTGGAATATCAGTTTGGTGACAACGGGATGGCTTTTTTTTGACCGTGTTTTCGCCGATTTTATGAATATTTTATTGAACACAAGAAGCTATGGCAAGACTTGATATCGGCGATATCTCTCAATCTTACTATTTACAAACGTATTAAACACTTTCTGGGGCGGGGCGGAAGAAATCTTGCACTGTTTGAATTGTGTATGGGTCAAATTATCAATGGAAGTTTGTTTTTGATCAACCTCCGAAATCGCCCGGAGAGTTTAGTTTAATATTTTCACTAAGTTTAGGATTTTCGTTTAAAAAAGCGCAACTGATGTCAGGAATTCAACTACATGTTTTTGCATGTTACAAATGACTTTGAACGGAATTTTGATGACCCGATTTAGGACTGAATGGAAATTTTGACATTGTAGGATAACCAAGGTCGTAGCAGGTAGGAACTCTATGTACATGGGACTAATGGCTTAACGTCCCCTTCAAAGGTTACGCGTATTATATGGGTTATTTGCCCCGATCCACTTAACCATGGGGAGTGCTGAATTCCAATTTCACAGAGAGCTCTTGTACAGATAATTCAGAATTTAGTAACTGTTTAAATCACTGCAGTGGTCCCGCCGGATTGAACCGGATCCTTTAACAAAGGCTAATACCCTAACCAGTGGGCCACGCTCTCCCGTGTAATTTATAGCCTTTTGCATAGGTACTTTGTAACAAGTACCAAACTTGGTGGAGGAAAACAAAGAATTTGATTTGATTTATTCGGACAATTCCTGGATAGCCCAAGAAAGCCTCTAAGGAGCTTATATTCCTGGTGTCTCATTTTACCGGACTGGATTGGGGACGCCAGGGTAATCAACCCTACTCTTTTCCAACACTGACTGTGATGTACATGCACGTAATGGACCGTCGGCTTACGTCCATTCCGAGGACGGTGTATTTCAGGTTCATTTGCCCAAGTCCAACTGAACTATGGGGAGAGCGAATTCCACTTTCAATCAATATCTTTGTAACAGATAAATCCATAATTTAGTACCCGATCAAAACCCTGCAAGTGGTCCCCCGGGAGTTGAACCGGGACCTCTAGCACCAAAGGCTAATACCCTAACCAGTGGGCCACGCGCCTCTCCAAATTGTACGTTAACTAGTTGAATCACATTGGTATACGAATGGGTAAATCTTGACAAATTGTATGGTATAAGTTCCCCTTCTCTTGAGATTTTGGCCCAAAATTGTGCTCCAGGAGCAAAGTTTGTTGACAACCTCTCAATTATGCCAGATGTGAAATCTTTGTGTTGAAAATTAGTTCTCAAATGATTAAAACAAAAAAACAACCTTTTTTGGTTTTTATTTAGAGAGGAAGAAATTTCTTGGGGGTGATGCCACAATAAAAACCATTGGTGTAAACATAAAAAAAATTATTATTTATTCATTCCGGGTGTCACGTAAACACGGAAAGATAGAAAACCTTTGCTAGAAACGCTTATGATTACTTAAAACCACAAATCCAATTGTATAATTATCTATTAAACTACAAATTATTTTTGCCAACACAAATATAAATATACAGTATTCATTATTATATTATCCATTATGTGATTTATATCCCAAAAGATGGATTTAGTGCACTTGCGAGTCTGTTGAGGAGTTCTGTTTCAGGGGGGGGGAGGAATAACAAGTTCGCTTAACAGAATGGAATGTTACAGTCAAGTCCACTAGAGAACTTAATTCATTGAAAATATAAGTGAAACAGTCTTACTTATATGGCGAAATGTAAATGGGAAGAAGAACCAGTCAATTCAGTTCATAATGGAATCTAAAAAGTTGACTGTCCCAAACTCGTATCTTGGCAGTTTACAGCATAATTGAAAGTTGCTTTACACATCACTGACCAGTGAAGAATCTCGCACGAGCTCCCCTGTCCCACAAATGCAGATGAAATGTAGACCCAACAAATCGGCTATAGATAAGAAATCAAATACCAAAAATATAGATTTCCCTTTTTGGCTAGTTGTTTAAAACTCATTACTTTCCAACCCCCATTTCCATCCACTTTAGTTGTATTAATATATAATAACATCCAACTCCACAGTCTTGTAATTAACTTCATCCTTTAAATTCATTCCACCCAAAGTCTAAATCAAAACTAAACCCTTAACTTCCTTCCCCAACGTTTTATATCATACTCATTAATTACACCGCTTTAATTCCCTTTAACTCACTTAAATCATAATTCTAAAACTGATAACGTGTAAGGTCACTTGAACATTCAATGACTTGTTCATCTCTTATAAAGAGCAAATGTACCATCCCAAATTCATTTGCTGTATACCACGTAAATGAGCAACATTAAGAGTTACTTAACTTTTGTAGTTTTACTACATCCCCAAATTCCCCTTCATTACACAATATTGGTTCATAACTTAAACATTACCCTAAAATAACTGGCCAAGAAACAAAGAAAACTTACATTGGTCCTTTCCACCTAAAACACTTGCAGAGAGTTTGTGTGGCGGCAAACATCTGTATGTCGTCTCCAGGCAAAGTAGAAAGCCTTCCATCTGGCAACGGCGACAACTTTAGCACTACGTCAAGGAATGCTATCTCTCCTAATATTTGCCCCTTATCCCCATGGCAACTTCTATAAGTATAGGGCCTTGATAAGATGGCTAAAAATTATATCATTCCTAGTTGCCCACCCAATGCTATTTACCTATTGCCACACAAGAGGCACAACCTCCTCCCACGGTGTTAAAAATGCAAGTGACTTTCAGCCAGATAACATTCAGATTGTGAAGGAAAAGAAGGCCAGGTGTGCATACAATCCAAGCATCCAATGCTTGGCCAAGTTACAAACAAATGCCATACAATAAACCCCCAAAACTATTTAAGGAATTAGCTAGATTTATCTGCCTTCAAGGACCAAGCTAGGTATACAATCATGGAGTGTATAACAGGCCAACGGCCAAAAAAATATGGTTGGCCATAAGTGTTAAAATATCTTAATTGACATCCGCTATATGACACCGGGCATAAGGGGAAATAAGAGGACTTCTAAACCCCCCACGCAATTTCCGTCAAGAAGTTAGATGCGCCGCAAAGCGCTGGAAAGGGCGAAGGTGCGCAAGTGTAGGTCACAGTAGCTTTCAAATGACAGATCGATTACTTCTCTTGACTTAAATTATTGCAAAGATATAGGGCAAAATTTGTGTCGGCAAGTTTGTCTCAAAATGCACGATTCCGAGTGTGACTTGCTCTGCCACAAGCTTTGGTGCAGAATTCGGCACACTGAAAAGTGTAAAGGCAAAAATATATGAATAAATTATTTTTTTACAACTCAAACAAGCCTTTTCCGTATCCTCAGCTTGTTTTCCTTCTTTTTTGCAACTTCTAAACATGTTGTCAACACTTATTACCATATTCAATGCTATTACAGGATTTACAACATATTATTGGTCTGTACTTGTAAACAACATGAGATTAAAATACCAGTGTAAGATGTACAGTGAATAGCTGTTTTTTTTATATTGCTTTTGTTTCCGTGCTCAAACCAATTTTGAACTCCCCGAACGTACCTCCAATTATTACATTGCTATTTTGGTTCATTCCAGTTTCCGAACATTCTCGATCGTAGGTCTTCTATTTGTTCACAAGCATTTGCATATCAATTATATGACGCGGATATCAAAGTATTTGTACCTTTCTATATTTTCAATACTTATATTAAAATAATATATTTCTTATATTAAAAAGTCTTAGTGACTATGTTTTAAGGTGAAGATTTATTTTCTTTCATAAAAAGACAAAATTCACTTGTTTGTACGATTTCTGGTTTAAGATAGAAATCGCCTAAATGGTCCAAGTTTGTTTCAATTCTTGTGAAATTTAAAGAACAACATGCACATTTCAATTATCTCAGTATATTTAAGATATCAAAATTCAATCTACTCTTTGGAAATTTTGAAGCAAATTCTAACTAAAGTTGACGAGTGAGTCCTCATTATTGGGGTCATTTCAAAGTCTTCATGGCCTATATACCAGTTTTATTTGCGAACTTCTCTGGTTTCAAGTTTTTAAGACAAATAACATGCATGAGTGAGCAACCATTTATTTAAAAAGGTCGCCAAACTCAAATCATGAGGTTACATTGATTGTTATTGACAAACGATCTACTTACTTCTCGATCAGTCGATGAAATCGTTGAAATTACCATAAAAATAGCCCACACTTCGGATCAAAAAAAGTTTTTTAATTATGTATTTACGGAACTACACTTTTCTGCAGAGCTAACGGATTTCTAAGGGGAATCTTCCTTTATGTCCTTGAAATCTGGAAACTTGCGTCCACCAGTTGAAAAGATAGTGCACTCGAATTCCATACGTGCCACGATCTCACTCTTCTCATTGAAGCCTGTGATATTTACAACATAATGTCCCTGTCAGAAAAATAAAATATACAGAACAACCAATCATCCAAAATACTAGAAACCTCTTTTTTTTTAGCTGAAATTATGTTCTAAATTTCAATCCTAAGTTCACACCATATACACCCCGACACGTCACCGCACACAGGATGCTCCAACAGTGCGCTATTATTAACATCACCCCCTTAAAACTAAATTCTAACATGATTTTTAGCACAAATATGCAATCTTCTTCAAGAATTCTGATGTTATAAAGTTATCAAAAACAAATATTGTCCCAAGGGGTCCATTGGGCGGCCATCTTGGATTAAGCGGGAGTAATCGTACAAAGTGGACCAATTTAGTTAAAACGTATCTCAAATGATTCGACTCATCATAAGGAATCAGAAAATAGATAGTTTAGCATATCTGTGAGGGCATGTGTGGTCCAGTGGATTGAGCGCTCGTCCCGCAATCCAAAGGTCGTGGGTTCGAGTCCCACTGCGGCCAACGTGTTGTGCCCTTGAGTAAGGCACTTTACCTTAATTACTCCTCTCCACCCAGGTGTATAAATGGGTACCAGCATTATTCAATGCTGGGAAAGTAACAGACTCGCTGTGCGGGAGGAGTGGCGAACCCCCCACAGCAAACATAATACGGAGGAGTCTGGCCCAAACGCTAAGGAAAGAGAGATGGGCACTCCGCGCACGAGCTTGCTCGGCACGAGACTTTACTTTATCTGTGATGTTCAGGTACAGAGATATGGGTGAAAATGTGATAAAGGCCATTGAACCTTTGATTGGTCATTGTGATAAAAACCAAGTTTATCGGCGAAAAAACAGGTTTCTCGGTCAATATAATTGGTTTATCAAAAATGACAATCAAATTCGAAAAACCTGGTTTATCGATTCGATTGTCATAATTTTGATAAATCTGGTTTATCAGCCGAAAAACCAAGTTTATCAAAAAACTCTGATAATCGAGTTGATAAATCTGATTTTTTGATTTGAAATACCTGTATTTTTTTTTTCGAAAAAACCATTATTTTTTGGGTGCAATGTACTTGTCATGGAGTCACATAGATTATCCGATCCGTCGATTGCGTAATAGCTAGTGTACATTTACTTCAAAATCATACTTCTATTCTAGTCAATCAAGGTGTTTTTAACACGGCATTTTTGTTAACGGGAGTCAGACATAATTATTATGGTAAAGATAGCTGGCCAAGCAGTGATGTGGAAACACGAATGGATTCGCTGTCATGAGGTCCACACAGGGCTGACTTAGCCTATTGTTATTATTTTAACTAAATTATAATCCTTTACTCATAAGTCTTATTCCTTTAAAATTTAAGGATCGTTGTTTTGTTATCTATTGTCAAGCTCACCTGCAGGCATCCTTACTTACCGGTTTAAGATAATAAGGGTAAATGTACTTGTGAAAAGGAACTACGACATGATCTGGAAAGAGAAGAGATACCATGTAGATTTTCGCGATTAATCCGTTTAGATTTTAATCTAAAAAAACGTAAATGTTTATTTTAGTTCTTCCCTACTCCCTGCTTTGAAAGCATTTCATATCATTTGGCAGTGACCGCTGACTCCAAATATCAAAACAAAACAAACAAGCAAACCTTACAACAACAGCAACAACATAAAGCTCGAACTTGTGTATCCTTAACGCTAGCATGTAATGAACACACGTCACCTCGTAGTTAACATATGGCCTATTGTTTTTTTATAAAATTAGATAATTTATTAGCACCGGTTACGTAAAGTTTGGGGTTCACAACCTACTATGCAAAATGTGTGAGCTCTTGATTCCTTATCATATGTAATCACGCTCACCATAATTGTAAAAGTGCTCCAATCAAATAGAGCTGTTGTGGCCCAATGGGCTAGTTGTATCGTACCTGAAGTGGGGTTAATCGCATTTATAGGTTCGTTTATTATCCGAAGGATCGCTATTCGAAGGCTCTTTGAGGCCCCCCCCAAAAAAATTGTGGTATTGAGTAACCCGCCCTACCCTAATTTTGAAAATCAAGCCCTGTACCAAAGTATACCTACCCTATTTTTTTAATTGATTTTCCAAAAATCTTATTTTTCAGTTGTTTTTTTAACCCTGATTTTTAAAAACAATTTTCTCAATATTTTTTTTTTTAATTTTATGGTGTTTTTTTGTGTTTGGTGTAACTTGGCACCTTCTCCTTTAAAAGTTTCATAATAAGAGTCAAAAGTAACAATATTAATAACATTACATAGACTATGTGTGAGATTTGATATAGTAATGCATTTTAAAAAAAAATCCACCCCCCTCCCTATTTGCACTGGCCCGTTACTCCAATACAACAATTGTTTTTGGCCTTATCGGAAAATTCGTTATTCCGATTGACTTGTTTATCCGATGGCTTATGATCCAAAGGTTCGTTTATCCGCAAAATAATAAGGTGTCGTTATCCGAAAAAAAATACGGTTTCGGTTATCCGAAAATTAATAGGTTTGTTTAAAATCCGTAGGTTCGTTTATTATATGTATTACTATACCGAAAAAAGAAATACGTTCGTTTATCCTAAAATAATACCTTTTTTCGAAATACGCTAGTTTAATTCGAAAATAACTAAGAGTTAGGATTAGGGTGTAGGGTTGGGCCTAGAGGTTAGACCTAGAGTTAGGGTTTATGGTTAGGGTTGGGGTTATAGTATACAGACAGCCTGTAGGTCCCGTGACCAAATTCTGGAGACAAAGGTTTAAGTGGTTTGGGGTTTCCCTTGGATACTGACATTTTTTACTTGGGCTTGCCGCTGAAAGTCCCGGGCATTTTTGGGAGGGGTCATCAAAGGTCAAATAGGGGTCAAATTGAAAAATGCCCATGTTGTATCACATTGGGTATCAATTTATTCGTCCTGGTCATAAGGAATCTAAAATGTATAGTTTGTTCACCTCCGACCTTTATTAGGAGAGATTATGGTCAAAATGGCAAAAGGTCAATGCCTTTTTAGTCAATATTGTCCGATTTTATATGATATTAGTGTCAAATGATATGTTTTCCTGCATGCCAAATTCACTAAGCAACTTTCAAAATCAGAAACCATATCTCTAACCTTGAAATTTCAAAATGGCTTGCCACACACACACAATTTTAATCATCAATGTTACATGTACCCACCTTGCTTGGCTTGCACAGTAAAAACTACTGGGTGTCATATCACATCTGATGGCCAGTCTGAATCACGTTACTGTTTGTTGGCTTGACTCAATACTGCTATAAAATAGGATTGGGTTGCCAGTAGTAACTTTTGTTCTTGACATAAAGAACATAGGTTAACACTTAATTATACTTGGTAGCACGAAAAATTCATGGTCAACTCCTTTACAAAAATTTCTTCACTTATTTTTTCAGCTTTTGCCACTTACGCAGAGTTTTATATAAGATTTTGAACTACACGCCAAATGAACCAATAAATTGGGCCTCCTTTTGTGCATATTTCTATGATTGAAAGTTCATTTTTTGGGTTATGTAGTCTTTTGTAGAAATATGACAAGACAGTCGTTCATATATCCACACCAAACGGCACTATCCAACTTAAATGCTAACGTGCATGATTAAAAGATTGAATTGCTATTGCCGCACAGAAATGTCCGTACAAATGCAATAGTTCTTCTCACTAACAGATACTTTCCTTTGCAGTCTCTAGCAAGGAAGCCTCTTTCACCGTCGCATATATAGAGGGTTGTTTAAAAGCAATAATCCGGAAAAGGGTCATTCAATCCAAATAGTAGTAATTTTAGTTCATCTTTTAGTCTATTCGAAAAGATGACTTGGGTGTTATTTCTTGAACTTAAAACTTAATCGGAATGCCATTTCCCAAAACTTCACAATGAAGACCGTACGTACGCGTGCCGCTCAATCTAAATATTCATATTCGAAAGATGTTTTGTTTAAAGGTTTAGTATAATGCAGTTTTCGTATACGTTTCACATAAACGCATGATTAATTGTAGGCCTACACACGTACGACTTGCCAGAAATGGGCATAGAAACAATGGGCCCCTATATAATTCGATTCTTACCACCAACTCCAGAAATGGAAACTGGGGTGTGAAAGAATATATCAAAAGATAAACCCAGACATGGGGGAGAAATAATATTTGGGTTGGTGAAACACCATCAAGAGGACTCCTCTATTACATGATTCAGGTTTCCGTCTTTTGTACCCCTGTCCCCCCCTTTAACATTTTTGGATTCCTTAGACCACCCATTAATTGATACCTAATTTGATACAATTTGGGCCTTTTGTCAATTTTGCCCCCTTATTTGACCTTGATGACCCCTCCCAAAAATGCCCGGGACTTTGAAGCGGCAAGCCCAATTCAAAATGTCATATCGCCATTAGGGAACCCCAAACCACTTTCAACCTTTGTCTCCAGAATTTGGTCACGGGACCTACAGTCTGATCTTCTACTATTAGGTTTAGGTTTTAGAGTTAGGTTTAGGGTTAGGTCATCAACGAAACCTATTTCATTTTCGGATCAACGAACCTTATTTCATTTTCGGATCGGCACATGTACACCTTCGGATAAGCGGGAACATTCGAAAAAAACAAACCTTCGAATAAGAAAAATGTTCGGGTTAAAAAACCTTCGGAAATAACGCCCCCCCCCCCCAAACGGTAAGGTGTAGGAAATGAACACATCCCTGAAATTACTCACTGAATGACTGTTTCACCTTTTTCTGATTTGAAAATGAGAGGTTTGACTCCCAGGGATGGTGGTTATGATTTACTCTGGAATCGATGTATTACTCCTAAGCCTGATGAAGGATATCAGATATTTAGAAAAAGTGCAGGAAGGGCAACCAAACTAGTGCCAAGCTTGAAAGATCTGCCATATGAAGATAGGTTAAGGGAGCTCAACCTGTACCAACTTGAAGTCAGGAGAATTATCTTCTCCCTACAAACAATCACATGGGTCATCTGAAGCTCTATAGGAAGAGAATGCAAAAGTGGGCTCAATCTTAGGAGGGAGTTTACGGACCCATCTGGCCACTTTTTTTGATACACGTAAGAATTCGGAAACCTTAAATGAATAAAAAAACTGTGCTTTATCTCCGTGAAGGGTTTCCGAATCATAAGTGTGTCAGAATAAAAAGTGTGTCAGATTGGGTCCGGTTACGGAAAACTCCACCTTAGGACGTATTTCTACCCACAAAGAGTCGTCGACAACTGGAACAACCTTCCAGCTTGGGTGATTAATGACAAATCAGTCAACCAGTTCATGACCTTGCTTTGATAACTATGTAAGTGAAAAGGCATACGCTTATAAATTAATAAAACGAACATAAGGCATGAAAAAAATCAAAAAAATTGAGTAACTAGGAAAGGTATTAGTAAAAATGATAAAAAAGTACAACTACTTCCTCTCGACGTTTATACGGCCAAACGTTAAAGTCTATGGACAATGACGGTGAGAATCCATCGGAAGGGAAAGAATAGGAAGAGAGGAAAAAGAGGTAGGGCAGCATAATGACCTTAAATATTAAAAGGTAACATTAACGGTGTTAGCCCGGAGCTAGCAAGACATTGGTAACACATCTCAAGTACAAAAGGTTTTTCTTGAGTGATAAATATGTAGACAGAGCTGACAGAACCCCTGAGGAGAAAACGCGATTCTTAAGTGCAGTAAATGGCGCCTTAAGGAGAGGGCAAGGGACAAAGTTTGTACGCGGGTCAAATGTTTTAATGATCCAATCATGTTTGAAAAAGTATACCATGTTATTGTCTAACACAAGGATTCAGGAAAGGTATAGTTTGTACTATCTACAAAAAAGTTTTAAGACGTATAGGCTAAAAACAGCAAAATCAATAAAAAGGCGTCATTTCAGTTGTAAGGGGCCAAATGTTAAGTTAATCCCATTTGGATATAAAGATTATTTGCGTGCATAATTAGTTGGTTTTTTTGGAGCGTTTGATTTTAGTGTGATCAAAATAAGGATAGTGTTTGAGTGTCTCAAATGTTTGCTTAAAGGAACGTAGGGGGAAGAAACAAGGTCAAGCCCTTGATGACAAGTGGAGTTGCTCACCTTCTGTGCCCCCCCCTACATCAGTAACTAAGCATTTTAGAGAGTCAAAACTTATTCCTTATTTTAATATTGTTATTTTTTTACAGTAAGATTAATGTAAACACTTTTTATCTAAATCGGAGTCAGCAATCATTCAAAATTTGACCCCATGCCTTGTTACAACTGAAATGACCCTTTTTATTGATTTTTGCTGTTTTAGCCGTTAACTCTTAAACTTTACATTGTAGATGTTACAAACTATATACCTTTCCTGAATCTTGTGGTTAGACAAATAAACATGCGTCTATTACTTTTCAACATGATTGGATCAACTTTAAAAATTTGACCCCTGTACGAACTTAGCATGGCTAGGACTCCTAGCCATTTGAATCCCGTGACTTGTTGGTACCGGTGTGTGGGAGGAGATATGGTCCGCCGGATTCATAGTCCACTAATCGGGTAAAGTATAGGGCCACTCGATTAGTTACTCTTCACGAACATTGGTTCACGCTTATTCGGTGTCGTCAAACTGGAGCCCGGACTACTATGGCTCCGGGCGCACCATTTATCTCCTTTTACACCGGCCCACCGTGTATGCAAACATTTACAAATACGAAGCCACAGGAACAAGCCTCAACCTAAACAGAGGAATATTCAGGAGAAAATAAGTTCTCCCTAAAAACAAGCACAGGTGTCATCTGAAGCGCTATCGGAAGAGATGCAAAAGGGGCTCAACTTAGGAGCAGTTTCGGTAATCTGACCCATCTGACACACTTTTTTCGGATACAACCTATAATTCGGAAACCTTAAGGAATAAAACCTGTGCTTTATCCGTGAGGGTTTTCCGAATGCATAAGTGTGTCAGAAAAAGTGTGTTTGTCAGATGGGCCGGTTACGGAAACTCCCACCTTAGGACGTATTTCTTCCAACAAAGGGTCGTCGACAACTGGAACAACCTTCCAGCTTGGGTGATTAATGCAAAATCAAACAGTTCATGAATTGCTTTATCTCATACGTTAAAGGGATAAGTAGCGATTTGCTAATCCGAAACATAAAAAAAAACATTTTTCATATTTTGGTATATTTGTTACTGGCATGGATGCGCTAACATAACCTGCAAGTGGTTGGCTTGAAATCCGTTTATTAAAGACAAGGCAGTACTTTTTATCTGATTCTGTAATTTCTATACGTGCGTATCGAAAAAAAAAAAAAAAAAAAAAAACTCATTTACCTCACTTGCATGCACTGTACATTTACTTTCACACAGGCATTGTGACACATACACACAACAAAGATAGCTCCTACATACACACACATGCACACATACACACACACACACACAAACACACATATACACATACACACACACACACACACTCACATACACACACACACATTCATGTACATTTTTAGCATATTTTAATTTTGTACTATATCTACCTTTGGTCTTAATTATTTGTTTTTTGCATAGTTTAGTTTAATTTTTGGAACTTTGTGCAATATTTTGATGTGTGCAATTATTTTGATGTATGAATTTCTATGTTGTCTTGGGATCTTCTGAGTAGGGAGTGCTGCACCTTTGGTGACAGTGCTTTTTGTGCTTCTCAGCACTCCCTGGCAGCTCATAAGGTTTCATTTTTATTTCTATATATTTTTTTCATTACTGATCTTTGTATTGTTTATTGCTGTGTCTGCCAAATGAATAAATAAAAATAAATTTTTGTTACTGGCATGGATGCGCTAACATAACCTGCAAGTGGTTGGCTTGAAATCCGTTTATTAAAGACAAGGCAGTACTTTTTATCTGATTCTGTAATTTCTATACGTGCGTATCGAAATCCCGACTTAAGATCAAAAAGCCTTTCCATGTGTGAATATCCGAGATTTATGAGCGTAATATTGTGCACCATGACCTGTACAGTTTCACCTCAAATGAAAACATTAATGATCTTTGTTTATTCCGTACTGGTGTAAACCACAATCAGCTGTTTAGTGTAGATTTTGAGATGCCATCGCTGTTTTGCGGGAGGCGGTATGACATTTCCTCAAATACTCAAATTTTTTTCACTATTTGGTGTTTTTGTTCCAACATTAAAGTATAGTTATATGGAATTGTACATACTTATCTTTGATTTATAAGCTAAAACATGCATTTCCACATTTATTTCCACATTTATTATCGTCGCTTATCCCTTTAATTTAGACTTATTATTATTATTATTGTGAGATGACGTATCAAGTTATAAGGCATTTTCCCTGTGTTTAAAAGATTTTTGAATTTTAAAAATGCTTATCGTAAAAAAAAGATAGATAAATTTTTTTATGGTCAAATACATATATCTCTCACTTAAAGCTTGACTCAGCGATTTTCGACGATATTATTTTTTTGTGTAATAGATAAATAGTCACTCGAACTAAGATAGTAAACCTAAATGCACAATTCCGAAATTCTAGATGTATGCGATTTTTCGTTTTGATGCAGTAAACATTTATGTGTAGTATTACTTCCCTTAGGACCTGTGTCATAACAAAATTTTCCGGATCCGGCATTTTAAACAAGTTGTGATTTTCATATGATGAATTCGATTTAAGCTTAAGCAATTTCACACAGTGATTATGTTGACAAGCATTATTCCATGGCAAAAAACAAACACGATTTTTTTTGGAAAGTTAGGGCGCCCTCCTCCGGAAATCTCTGATCGGCCTGTAAATGTATAATTATATTATTATCTTATGATTAAATATTACGGTATACAACATTTTAAGTTTTTAACAGATCATTGGAGCTGGCCATGTTGGCTGCCATCCTATCTTGGATCCCAAGCAAGATCAAGTGTGTTCAACCAGAGATAAACCATGAACAACAATTTTTGTGTGGGTCTTGTTTTGATATATTCTGAAAAATATGATTGTCTGTAATGCGATCATAATTTTAAATTGACATAAAAAGTGTACGTGGGTCAATTTTGTGATTTTTTTACATAGTAATTCCTTATCTACGCATGATTTCTAATATAGAGACATTGATTAAAATTTATTTCAGGGTGCCCAGCCCCCTTCCCAGCCTTCCGGGCTGGCTGGGTGCCCATTTTTTCATTGCCACCATAATGAAGATTTATTGGAGCAGAAGTAATTGACCGGGTGTCCCTCCTGACCCCAGGAATTTGACCGGATGCCCTTCCTGACCCCAGTAATTGACCGATGTGCCCGTCCTGACCCCAGTAATTGACCGGATGTGCCCTTTCCTGCCCCCAATCCACAGTTTTCGTTTCGGTTCGTTCGCGGTGGGCTTAGCCTTTGACCCTACGTCCATCATGCTAGGCATCACCAGACTGTACCAATGGAAATATAATTGCAATCAAATGACCAGAACAATACAATACAACCACAACGTAGCAAGCAGGTATTCGACGCCATTTTATTATTATGTCGGGTTTTTCGCCCAGTTGCATCTCCTCCCCCTTTGCTTTGTTTTTTGTGATTTATATAATTTGTTTGATGTGGGTATTTGATGAAATAAACTTGAATTTGAACTTGAATTTGCAGTTTGGTGTCTCTTACGTGATATCCCCTCCACTGTCCATTTATCCATTGGCCGACGCGAATGCTGAACAATAGTATCCTATGAACTTTAATAGAATGGAAACCTGCAATAAAAGTTGTTTTTATTGATTTTGATGACATAAAGAACGGATGATCTATAGTAAATCATTGACTCAGTAAGGGTGGCTTCAAAACCAACTCTGCTGGGGACGCTGGTGGTTTCATTGTGTAGAACGGTGTGAAAGCAGATATGCCCGGCGGGAGCCACAGTCCGGGCCTTCCATAGACGATAAGGAATAAAGCGTGAAATAATGTTACGCGTGGAAGAGTCAACTGAATTGATTGCCCTATTGTTCACCATTGTTCCCGGACTTGAGTACGCTCCGGACAATAATTCCCTACACACGGTTCTAAACAGCAAGAGCCGGTGTGGCAGGAGATAAAGTCCTATGGGCTCACAGTCCGGGAACATAGGGCAATCAATAGGTGTAACGAAATTCAGATGACTCGTCACGCAACATAGTTTTAACGCTTTAATTCCGTTGTCGTCTTGGAGCCCGGACTTGATCCACTGCCTGACTATGATAACTTCACACCGGGCGTAACCGTCGAGCAAGTCCCGGTGTTTTAGTTTTTGAAGTAATCCCGACATAACATACTGTGGTCTGTAATTTGTGAAGTATTTACACATATATAATTGTACATGCAATAAAGATTTACAGTCATTAGCAGTAAACATTAGAGTTCTATGTTTCAAATAAGATCGGCATTCTGCGTATTACCTGGGGGTTGTCAGCAACATCCCCTCCCTCGAGTTTTTTCTCTCGGCTCGGTGCAAAATGTATTGCCAAATGATATTATACAACAACTCATTTTTATATCCTTTTGACCCACCACCTACCCGAGTAGGGTAAGCTGTGGCCATAGTTGAGGGGTAGGGGGATTGGTGAGCCCCTCTAATACTTACGGTTTTTTAAATAGGTACAAACCATAAATTGCTCTTATCAGTAAAATAAAAAAAATAAAAAACGTCATTTTAAAAAATGTTTTTTTCACCAAATTTTGCGGGGGCACCGTTGTATTTTAGAAGCAAGTTGGAAACATTGTACTTAATACTTTTGGTATCACTGGATAGAAGACACCCATAGATATTTAGTGAAACCAATCATGCATATGGGCTTGGTATGGAACAGCACTGGGGACTGATTGCAACCCACCTCGTTAGACTTGTTACAGAAAATAGCTTGGTTAGACGAGAGTTAACTCGTTGGTCAATCCACTCGCAATGGATTTCAAAATGATAAAAGCTTAATTTTAATTTTACATTCTATTCTTATTTTTTGCATTAAGAAATAAAAGCTTCCAAAAGTAACGTATTTTCATATGGAATTCCCTGACACCATTCTTAATGGATTCCCATAGAATATGAACACACCCAACACACAGGGCACCAATACTTTGAATTCCAGTGGTGCGACAGGCTGTTTTAGAGCCTACTTCAACAATGCAATCTTACTTTAGTGCCTAGTAACTTCTTAATTCACAAAATAATGCGTTAAAAGGAATTTTCCTTATTTTTTTCACAAGCTTTACTGAGTGAACTTTAATAAAAGAACTGAAACCATATTACATAACGTTGGTGATATCTCTCATCTGTTACAGACTCAACAAAAAGTGACGAAAAAACCGCAACGTGTCTTGTCATACGGTGGTTCCAAACTTTCCTTCTGGTATCGATATTTTTTTGGAATTCACTTTTTCTATCATCGTTGACGAGAAGGGTGAAAGTGCGCCACGAATCGCTAGCAAGGAAATTACTTGAACAAGTAACAGTAAGAAAGGCACTCTGACACATTCTGGTAAAATGAACTAATTAACGAATAATGAACGGTTGGGCCGACACCGGATCGGCAATGTTGCCTTTGGTGGGCTAGCCGTAACATGCTTCTCACGGCAACGGCGTATGTTGCATGCTCTGGTGCGCAGCAAATCCGAAGACTACGTCCCGGCAGACTTCTGCCGAGAAGTAGGCCTATGAACCCACCTTTAGTCGGCAATGTGTTCTTTACTTAACTACGAAAAAAAATATTTTTATTTTTATTCTTTGTTGTATTTAACTTAAAATTTCAATAAAACAGTGAAAATTTAAAGTTTTCAAATTTTAACCCTGAGTGAACATTTGGCGACATAACATACCTTACATGGTAAATATGGGCTTCCCATCTAATAGACTCATTTAAGGTCGAATTCTGCAGGGATGTTTGTTTTAATGGTTGCCCTGTGTGGCAGAATATATGGTCCTCCGGACCTAGTCCACCTACAAGAGTAAAGAATAGGGAATTCGATTTACAGTGATCTTGCGCAACATAGTTTCACGCTTAATTCGTTTGTCGTCTATGGAACTAATGGCTCCGGGCTGGACCATACCTCCTTTTAACTACAACACGTACAATGGATATACTGCCAGCTACGGCAACATTGTCGGCCGGAACTGATCAAGTGGTTAACAGTTACATGATCGATTCTATTCATTGTAGTTCAATTCCAAGGTCATTTGGTAATGTTTAGAAGAGATAGTTATTTGTTAGGGTCCATTCAAAACTCAAACACCGATTGTTAAACCGCTTTCGTCCGGTTCCTTTCGGTTCAAAAATGGGTGCTATGATCTAAAACATGAAATGAACCGCCCGCTGTTATTTGTTAGGGTCCATTCAAAACTCAAAACCGGTGTTACCGCTTTCGTTCCGGTTCCTTCGTTAAAACTGGTGCTATGATCTAAAAATGAAATGAACCGCCCGCCTGTTGGCGGTTGAGTTTTCAAAGTCTTTTCAAGCCCCAATCTTTAGGAATATTAGGAGATGTCGGTGAATTCGGCATGGGGAGAACAGGTTATTAATTAAGGAGTGCCCTATGAAGTGTTGTCCTTCGAGAAAAAAAATTCAAAATTTACAGTTACTTTATTGAAAGAGTTGTGCAAAACTGAAACACAATATGCAATCTGAATAAAATCTTATCTGTGGTGTGTTTAAATCAAAGAATAAAGACTTTCTACTATAAAAACGCTATTATAATGAAAGAGGCACGCGTCACGAATAAGTTACGATCCCATTCACGCAGTTGAAAAGGACAGGTATTTTATGTTTGCTTCATGACGAAATTACTCAAACTGCATTGTGAGGTGCTAAAACCTCGAATCTTTTTAAACGCGTGCCGATTAAAAATGGCCCTCACTCCCAGTTGAAAAGGAATCTGAAGTTTTTCTACTCGCATAGTACACCGGCGGATTGTTTGAATATATTTAGCTCCATGGTTGCTGGAGTCTATGTGTATTTTTTTCCATTGGTCACTGAAATTGAAGTTACATTAATTAATTTTTAAGAAAATGTGTCGTTCTATGCAGGGAACAGCCGGGTGATAGATTTTAATTAATTAAGTAGAATTTACACTTGGTTTTGCCCTAGTGGCCATGATGTAGACTACGGAATTTATGATACACTTGGTTATTTAATCTACACTGCACAGTCTAAACAGATGCTATTCTAAAAAATCCAAACAGTGCGAAAAAAAAATGATTGGATGACATGTTCCCTAACAGGTTCATTAGGATATACTGAATATTTACGAGAGAAAATGAGAGTGTTTGTATGGTCGATCAGGAAATGAAAACTGATATGTGAATTGAGAATTTTGAAATGAAAAAAACCTAGTTTGAGCTATGGGTTGTTCCTTGCATTACAATACTGTTCCAAATGTGCATCACTCATCTGTTAATAGTATAAGACATATAACCATATCATGATTATATAGAAAACATCATCTGATTTTAGCTGAAAACATTTTAGCGATTGAAAAGAAGGGATTGTACTTTTTCAATCTAAAAAAACCCATCAGACACCGAATTCAAAAAGTCTTAATATTAACATCCATCAACTTCATTTTTCATTGTATACATACTGAGTCCATTTCTCCACCATGTCTGACTTACCTTGGAAATCTCTAGTCTTAGAACACCTCCCTTGAAATCTCTATAACGAACAGCGAATATTTAATGATATGTTCTCTTCACAGACTTTCTAAAACAATGACAAAGTTTATTTTCAGTGTGCCTTCCCACAATCGAAACCGTTCCCTTTGATAGTTGACCTTTCTTCTGATAACCTAACACTTGGTTAGGTACCGGAACTTGGTACTGAAAAAACCGTTATTTACTTATAAAATACTAGTGTAAGAATATAATGACAAGCAAACCAAAAGAAAGCACTCGAGCTCAATCGCTTCAGATTTACGTGCAAGTGTGCCACCTGGGTGAGTAACATTCTCGTGTTCTCGTATTCTGTCTCTTCTACTGTGCTTCATAACAGCTGTAAATATGTTTACATTCTAATTCCAACTGATGTCGCCAATTGCATTTCTTTTATATTTGAATGAAATATTTTTGATCGGTGAAAGGTATAACGATGCAGTCTCAGGCAGAATTAGGTAACCAATTTTGCGTTTTACGTTTTCGAAAATTAGCATTCACCAACTCAAGATTTGCCTGATTATAGCTTTGGGCGGGGAGTATTCACTTAGGAATATTATTTAAATACGTCTGAAGTGAACCACTGAAACCATTTATTAAAAAAACCTTTCAATTCATCATGTTCTTTCAGTGCAACTAAGGCTTCCACAAGTGTTGGTTGTTTATAGAGTAAAGATGACTGCACCTGCTTAGCTTGTTCTACAGAGGGACATTATTACATCAAACGCGTTTTCTGTCCTCTAATTCTATCGCCGAATAAAGCCAGTTCATCTGCACCAAATAAGCTGTTTTTATAGTCTGCATTCAATTATTTATTATTAAGCTATTGACTATCATAAATATTACTTTTGCTTGAATAGTATTCATTAACTTCTATGACACTAGGAGAACTTCTCAAAGCCTCGTAAGACGGAATTCTCGAAGATGAAGTTTGATGAAAAGAGACAAGTGGTATCTATAAGGCATGTCTTTCTACCATTCCTGTTGGTTGGAATCTGTGCCTGCGTGAGCGTATGGGGGTCTGTTCAGCACGTGTGCGTTATGTGTAAATGTGATTTCCCGAGGCAGAGTGTTAATTGCAATGCCGCTAATCTAACAAGCCTACCTTTCGGAATACCGAGAAATGTGACAGATCTGTGAGTAAATAATTATCAGAAACTATGCTGTAAAAGGGTCAAGTAGCGATTCAGTAATCATAAAATCGATTTATTGCTATCTTTGATACATACATTATACTGGATTGTCTGTGGGTGCGTATCGAAAGTCCGACTTGGGAATCAAAAGAATTTTTCCCTGTAAATGTCACAGATTTTGAAGCGTGATATTCTCATGGTCGGCAAAACGTCACTTCCGGTAACTTTAAAATAGCGCTGGAGTGAAAATAACACTCGCACCCATCGGACTCTGGAGTGCATTGTGTATGGTTGGAACCATGCAGCAATGCGAATGTTATTTCACTCCATCACTCCCCCATCACCAGGCAGACAAGAATGTCGGAACTACATTTTCCAGGCGACTGAACAAATCCTGCGCAGTCCTTAGGGCAGGACATATTTGATTGCTCTCTCTTTGATTCATTGTCCGACTCATAAAACTTTTGTTATGCACTCACAACAATTGTGTGTTTTTCGTTTTTGTTTGTTGTTTTTGTTTGTTTGTTTTTGTTTTTTTGCACCCGCGCAATTTACCAGAATTTTAGTCTATCTGTGACATAAGTGATAGCAATTACCAAGTGCATTGGTTATTTGTGTCTCGGGCTCCCAATCAAATGTTCAAACATCTAGGATATGTGACATTTGTTTATGTTTGTGGCGCCCTCTGTTAATGTAAGAGAGAAAGTCTGACAACCTGAGAGGCAGGTTTCAATAAATTAATACCAACATTCGTAATTGACCGTGCATACTAATACTACCAGCTGCATAATCCCGATTTAGATCAGGAAAGTTCTGCAAGTAATTTATGACCAGATTTAATGTGGTCTGTCATAGAAGGCCTACTGTAATATTTTGTCTGCAGAAAACAACAGAGGGCATCCTGAATGTCAACATGTGACGTCATAGCCTCGCATCATCTATGTAAATGAAACCATTTATCTAGGCTAAAACACCCGTGTGCTTACAGCTATAGTTCCGATGTGGCAGGAGATATCGGAACTCTTCACGCAACATTAGTTTCACGCTTTATTCTGTTGTCGTCTAGGGAGACTATATGGCTCAAGGGGGACTATATCTCCTTTTACACCGGGAACAAAATCACAAATGCTACATTTTTCTATCTACCAATGTTGAGTAACAAT
This sequence comes from Ophioderma brevispina, assembly GCA_023653785.1. NCBI lineage: Eukaryota > Metazoa > Echinodermata > Ophiuroidea > Amphilepidida > Ophiodermatidae > Ophioderma > Ophioderma brevispina. Next base: position 47,381 of record JAMKCH010085695.1, read on the forward strand.
ATAAATTTGATATTTGTTTTTCCTTCAGAAATTTGTCGTCCAATAATCTGACGATATTACCAAGGAATATTTCTATAATGTTCCCTAATCTAGTCAAACTGTAAGTCTGTATTCTATTTACCAGTTCTTATCTCTTCTATAACTGCTATACGGTAAAAAGAAAGTCCCCACCCATTGAAGAGGTCATAATTTGGATGATCTGGACATTTGCAATCGTCAGACAATTGCAAACTAACAGATTTTGTTTTTAGTATGAGCATGACTAACATTATACTGGTTTCAATCTTCGATCAGCAATTGACATACATCTTCTTTAAAGTCTTTTCATCCCCACATTTTATATGGAAATGGAATGACACGCGGGTACTGCGGCAGAGACCCGGGGGCGTCTCGAGAGCCCTCCCACCCAAAAAAATACACCACTGACTACATGGTTTTCAAGTTTGATAAAACGCTGGCATTAATGTCAGCATCCTTGGCCGTCTGTGGTAGAGAAGTGAAGCTTACAAAGAAAGTAATATTAGTTACTCCTTTTTTACAAAATATAAAATTCCAAATTTGTGGAAGTGATTTTTCGTAAAGTCCATTCATTATTCTTTAGTATTTTCTATGTCATTCATTTCCTTTAAAGAAGCGAGCAGGCATGCGTTATTCACTTTGAGCGCGGCTAATACTACGCGACTTCTCTGGACTTGTATGTTTATCCCGGTATGCCACTTTATGTTTGTAGGTGCATTTTAAAAGGTAACGATTTTGGGTATATCTGTAAGAGCTTGTAAGACACTGCTAAATTTGTCCTCTATTACAATCAAGGGTTCGATTTTATTTTTGGATATATATTTTTTTTTTATAATAAGCACATGCACATTAGATCATTATAATGCCCATTTATGGTCATTTAAAATTGCTCTAGATTTTTTTATGATTAGACTCTATTGTCTTTCAGGAACATAAACTATAATTTTCTGCAAAAGGATTTCCGTCTGCCAAAATCTTTGGACACCCTGTAAGTGTAAATGCTTATGTAAGAATCTTTATTGACATCTACTCTCCAGCTCGTCCTCCCATTTTGTACCCCTTCTCCATCTTCGAATCTCGTATCTTGCCCATACACACATCTCGTATCTCGTATTTTGTCTGCGACATAGAACACAAGATACACAGGAGACAAGATATTTACGCGGGAGTCTCGAGATATGAGTTACGAGGGTGAGATGCACGGGCGAGACACAAGGTTAATTACCAGTGCCCAGTAGTCAGATCCATGCAAGACACGAGATTGGAGGTCAAGCAAACAAGATGCGAGGGCGAGGTACAGGAAACGACGGCAACTAGAAGATACGAAGACGAAAGACTAGATGATTTAGTGCTGTGTTGTTTATAGTAATTTGTTGCACAATCGAGTTCCCCGACTGTGCTTTCTTTCTGTATACGGTTTCTTTCTTCTTTCCGTCAACTTCCGATCAAAACTTCAATTTGCTCTTTCTGCCACACACTTTCATCACTTTTGACAGGACTTGGACTCAAACATCAATGACCATTCCCGCATATGTGACATGTCTTTCTTGGGGTCAAAGATCACGTAAATGTCACAGGGTTAAAAAGGTCGTTTTCACCCAAAATGCTACTACTCCTCCAGATTTTGTTGCATGGTAACGTGGCCCGCTCATGCATATGAAGCAGCATGTGACCGTTCATCAAAGTTATCAAAGGTCATTAATGGGTTATTTCGTAAACAAATACAGGATATGCAAGCTAGCAGACTGATGTTACTTGCACAGGTGCATGTTATAAATTCCATAAAAGTCAATGGAGCGTTATGAAGGGTCATTGAGGTTTACTAGTTGGTCAAAAAGTCAATTTTTTTCAAAATGCTCCGATTGAACTGAAATTTGACTAAAATGACATGACATTCTAAACATGATGAAGATATTTGTGAAATCATTGAAGGTAGTTAAGAAGTCATTAAAGGGTAAAAGGTCAATTTTTCAAAATGCTATGTGCTGAAATAAGAAATTCTAAACGTATTAAAATACTTTCGCGATCATTGAATGTCGTTAAGAGGTCAATAAGGGATCAAAGGTCAAATTTTCAAAATTTTCTAACTCGGCAGACTGATATTCGATTTTTCAGTTTACTCAAGGTCATACTAAAGGGGTAAAACGTCACTACTACTACTACTACTACTACTACTACTACTACTACTACTACTACTACTACTACTACTACTACTGCTACTACTGCTACTACTGCTACTACTTACTACTACCACTACTATTAACAAACTTTTACCCACCTTTAAATGTCAGATCGGCAAAAAGTAATCTCCTGGAGACAATAGATGAATTCTTTTCCGACTGCGAGAATATTAAAAAAGTGTAAGTAGCTCCATCCTTATTAGTAAATTTGGTATCAAAGTAAGTTAAAGTAGAGCCTTGAGTCGATACTTAAAATATCAAACAAGTACCAGCATTCTTCCTTTTGAGAACACAAATACAAATTATGCGAATTTTGTTTCAATAATATTTTTAAAAGTACAAAATTTTTAGTAGACTCACACGCGAGCCTGGATGCATATTAAATCACGTCACTAGTATAAAAATCTGGAAATTTTATCACACCTCCAGATAAAATGTTTACCTCTCTAAACGAAGACTCTAACTCTCATTAAAAAAACTACCGGCCAGAACATAGGACATTGCGTTGAAATTGTAATTATGGAGAATATCTTTTCTCATGGAGCTTATAGCAAGTGGGTAAAGTACTCGCAAATACAGCGAGAGGGGTCCGGGGTTCGAGTCCCTGTACAGGCACATGACGTCATAGACATATCCCGATGTGTTTTGTACTATCGTATTATATTTCTTCTTGTGCGCCAGGAGTGTTTCTCTCGCGTTCATGTTGTAGGCCATGAGGCAAAGCGAAAAAGATGCTCGGATAAAGTACCAAGGTGGCGCACCCCATAATTCTTCCGAAATAAGTTTCCTAAAATTATAGAATCAGTTCTACGTGTGTTTTCACTTCTTGTATGTGCACATACTCGAGGAAAATGAATAAATTGCCATCTCCAATTTATGCCCTGAAATCAGTGACTACGGGATGTACAGCATGATCCATTGACGCCAGCAAAAATAATGGGGGCTATTGATAAGTTAAATACGCTCGGGGTATGTAGAAGGACCAAAACACTTCAACAGATTCCTTTTTCATCTTAATTGAACTGCAGAGACTATTGTTATTATGCAACTGAAAGATTGCAGGTGTTATATACCCCCGATTTAGATTAAGCTTATTTTTCATGAGTGGAACACAAATTACCTATCCTCTTTCACGAATAAATTAAAGTTAGATGTTCTGACTGTGTGTTCAATTTTCTTGACCTTATATTTCACCCTTTATTCGAAAAGGAAACGGAAGGGAACAAGCTCATTGAGAATAAATTGTTTGTCAAACTGCGACCTTAACATCTTTGTGCAGAACCAACGCCGTAACTTGCGCGTAACCCCATTTCTATCAATTTATATGCTCATAGAAGAAATCGAAAATCATTCACCTATATGAAATGCAGGGGAACCGGTGCCGAACAAAATTTTAATGAATAGAAAAGGGTCCTATAGTATCCAATGATTACGTTATTGGTGTTGGTCTGCACCAAGAGGTTAGGTCTAGCTTGACAATTCAAAAAATTTCCTTCATGATTTTTGCCCATCTTCTTTTCCTTTTTAATAAATGATGAAAATATACGATCAAAGTTATTAAACTCCCAGCAGAAGTTGAGTGTTATTTTCTTCGTGAATGAGGCTGTAGCTCATTCTAAATCGGGCGGTGAAAAACAAGCAAAAGCTTTTAACGTAATGGACTCATGGACAATAAACAATGGCTTTGCAGTCCCTGAGAATCTGAAGTCGTTGTCCTATTCATCCTATTTATAACGGGCGGATTTACTTATAAATAGCACCATATTTGGCTGGAGTCCAATGGAAGATGGGTACATCCCTGGGTAACTGATATTCAGGGGAAAAAAAGGAGATGCATTTAATTCTTTCAAGAAAATTGCAATACTAGAATGTGAGACCACGCGTAGAATTGATTGTTAATTTTAGGACAAATTTATTTTAGCAACATTATGTACTTGTTAGAGTTGCGTCACCTTTGTAAACGCATGAAATCTGTCCGCTAGCCTATTTAGACAATGTTTAAAACTGAGAGTTAGCCTCAGTAATGATCTACGGGTATAGTTTGTTCAGTATATGATGCGTAGCTCTTATACTCTCTTAATGTTGTCAATTTTGCATTAGAAGAGCGGCGATTAGGTTACTAGAGTTACAGTCCTTGTTATTTTAATAACCGTCTAGCTTGTTATATTCATTAATATGCACATTCAGACATTCGGAAGTGGGAATTACTGACTGGTGAAACTTTAATTCTTGCGGGAACTCGAGCTAAGTTCACCAAGTCAGGGGACTCAGGCCGGTTATTTTAATGAAACCGCGGTTAGCTATTATATTAACCTAACAAAACTATTAACACAGTTCCGTTTGCAATTCCACCGAAAACATGTTTATCTGTTGTCTTATATAAGAAAATAACAAAGACGAAAATGATCTCACCTCGTTTCTGCAAGATGGTTTTAGCCACAGGTACGTGACTGCAGTGAGCTGCCAGATACTTGTAAATATATTATCTATCTTTTCATTCCATACAATTTGAAATGAAATGGTAAAGGGTTAATACCCTTTTTTCATTGCGTTGATTATGCCATGCTTCACAGGAAGTAAACTTAATGGGAAGTGAAAATTTAAGAATTATACCCAAGTTGAGTATTCATCATAATTATAGGTGTTTTCATCAAATATAGGCTTATTCAGAATTGCCTCAAGCATGTTAAGATTTTTATGTGCTTAATCTTATGTGCACGAAATTTGGAATTTTGTTACATTTCAACACACGGTCTATGATACACTCTGAATCAAAGACCTGTTCATAACACCAAACTACGCCATCACAAAAAACTTAACTTTGAAATTAAGCTTTATCAGAGTTATAAAATATAAAATATTAAGTAATTCACCTTTAAACCAAGGCGAGGCTGTGTCTATTTTTAAACAATTTATTTAATGTTCTTTAACTATGGAAATTTATCTTGTTTGTGACATTTCAGATATTTGATGAACAACAAAATCCGTTATCTTAAAAAGGGAACATTTCGGAAATGCAGAAAATTAGCATTCTTGTAAGTTTAGCGACACGAGCTTTATTATTAATGACAATTAAATACACATCTCCAACCATTTTCTAATATTTGCAAACAATTTTGACTTTGGGTTATTTACGGAATTGAAGAAACCTTCTTTAGAATGCGTGCAGTTACAGTGATCTCTTCAAACCACCCTTTACCTTGCATACTTGTAATAGACATACTAGTGTGCTGCGTTGGAATTCATAATAACACTGCTTGCAGAATTGTTTTCAAATATCAGATGGATGAGATTTATGTCTGTATATTGTTTTATTCAACAAATTATGTTTTCAAGACTCTGTTTTGAACCTAATTGTTTGGTTTCTTTTTCAGAGAAATGGGCGAATTTCCACTTAAAAAAATAGACACTGGTGCTTTTTTAGGTCTCACGTCCATATGCAAAATGTAAGTTATATAAAGTGTTGACATTCATTTTACGATTTCACCACACCTTATTAACACTTAAATGTCGGGGTGGTTCTTTTGGACGTCCAAAATTTGTTTTCGAGCTGGCCGATTTACAGATGCTTTTTTCGTCGATTTGTTCTAATTGTCTGTCTTTTCACACAAAACACAAAACAAAACAAAAATAGTAATAACAAAATCGGCCTTACCGATGAGTTAATTAGGGGAGGTTCCAAATGCCCCCCGGGCTTAAGGCACTAATGGAATGGAAGTCGGCTGAAAATTTTAAAAAAATCAAGAACCAGATAGCCATTTTCTTTGTGCTCACATACATGAAGGTAAACAAAAATCCGTGACTAAATAATTAACCGTTTATGTGCTGAACACAAACGGTTAATTATTTAGTCACGGATTAACCGTTTATAGGCTGAACACAAACAATTCCATCGTGGACGTTGCAAAACCGTTACTGTACAAACTCTATCGGAAAATGACGTGTATTTTGCAACACCCGTAAAAATATACAGGATTGCATAGAAAGGCAAGCTTTGTGTTAAATATTTACAAGGCCCGTTGGCATTTTCCGTATTTTTGCCTATTTTGTGCTTGTTTGAAAACAGTGATTTGCCCCTACTTTACAGCCCAAATAATAAAGTTCATTTTTATTGCTGATTTAGTATTGTCTTATGATTAGGTAGTATAAATTTCGTGCAAAAAATCCTTCGGAAGTGGTTTCCTTAGGGGAACCCCTTGGGCACTAACGGAAATGTAAACACTCGGTCAACAGAACCAGTTAAGTTTTAATGAAAGTAGATCAATCTTAATATCATGATAATACTGGTTACTTTTAACACAATTAGATGGAATCATAGCGATAGAATAATAAGGCAAGAGGTCGGACGGCCATCTTGAATCAGCGAGCTCACTGGCGGACGCTTAGATATTTACCGCCCAAGCCCATTATAGCTAAAACTTACCACACGGAAAAATACACTTTCTCGTTGATTTCGCCAGGCGGTACTCGGTCCTTATATATCCAAGAACATCGTCAGGCATGTGGTTTGTGCATAAAGTTTATCGTCGCAAAGATCGGGCACAATGTTTTTTTTGCAGATTTCCAAAATGGCTTCCAAAATAGCATGGGCTATAGCATGTTCGTAGTTGCTATGACGAGTGTGACGTATTTAACAAAGTAGTAGTGCACAGTTGTAATTATTATGGAACTTTGACATCGGTAGGTGCGAAAACAGCGTCCGCCTGCTCGTTCGTTTGTATTATTGGTAATCAGCGAAAGCGTGCGCGTGCCCTTCTAAAGAAATAATTGGGAACAGTCCAGAGGCCTTTAATGGAATAGCCATAATAATGTATGTATTAAATGGTGGGAATTGTTTGACTATTTTAGCACTGCTTTACCATTCATTTTATTTTTATCAAATAAATACACAAACCCCTATTTGACTGTTGCTAGGTATTTCGTCGATGTGCCAGTGCAATATAACTTGACCGAAGTTATGTTACAAGACATAAGTACCGACGTTGAACTTTTGTAAGTATAGCTCTAATGATTGCCAATTTGCCGCCAAACGTTGTTCAAATTGTTGGCTTGCTTCCATCGTGGGGATGACTACAGGCTGTCCCAAAAATGCTCCCCATCAGTTGCCCATTAAAAATATTAAAAAACACAAAACCTATTGTAAGAGATGTAAAGAAATGGAAAAGGAAACGACAGGATTACCTTTGTAAAGCCTTTGCAGACTTTGTTCCAACTACTTAGGAAAATTAACACGTTCAACAAAACTCGTGATATTTTAAGTTTGGAACTAAAATTCTCTAGAAACATGAAAAAATCTTCTTTTATGATGTTAAAGATTTTAGGATTTTTCTCTTTTGTGGGACAAAAATCGTTTATTTCATCCACTAGTGGGGAGCACCTTTTTGGGATAGCCTGGAGGTCTGCAATGGGTTATCCGTACAACTAATAGATGGGACATGCCCTTCTATGCTGTTGTTTTGTTGTCTCCATCGGGGGGCTAGGGGAAAACCAAGTGTAAATTCATAATAAATTATTAAAATCATATAACCGT
>JAMKCH010085696.1:0-93960 GCA_023653785.1 Ophioderma brevispina
AAAGGTCAAAACAAACTTAAGTCAAAGGACACAAGGTTGGGACAATTGATTAATGAAACTCGGAACAAATCACTACTCTATGTGATGTCAACTTTTTCAAACCACTCCGCTCAAACCAACACCCACAACCACCCCCCCACAGCACACACCCCCCCCACCAACAATTCAAGTTCTAATAACTTGCTCGTGATAAACAATTATGTCTATACCTAATTTGATAAGTCCTACTACAAAATATATATTTTGACAAAGTCTCTATGGGAATACCGGGAAAAACCAATTGTACTCTTGCCCAACTTGGCTTCTACAGTTTCGCGGGGGATGACATGACTTCAGCTGCTGATGCCCCAATGGCATGACCTCAATCTGTTCACAAGTTACTGAAGTATGAGGTTGTGAACCCAGAGGTTTCTGCAAGTACAATTAGAAAAGTGAAGCGTCACTATGGTATCGACTGGGGACATGGTGCCCCTTGCCTATTAGTGATATAGTTCCCACAGATAAGCGACGTGCACTGGGTGATCAGCTTCTTGCAGTTAACCCCACAGTTACGCACCAATAGAGCACCTCAGAAGAGGGTTGGATTAAAATTAGGGAAATAGACTGAATTTCAACCAAACATTCTCAGGCAACAAAAACCTCTTGGCAGACTTGGTCAATGAGGACTCTTGGTTTACTCTCGCATCCTGCAAATAGGACACTGGCTGTCCACTAAAGATTTTCTGCTGCATACCAGGACTCAATTGACCAACATTGGTGCCATCAATGTGATCAACGCGACTGCGCAGAACGCGGAGTAAAAAACTCAGTGCGGACTTCTTGGATTCATCAAGATATAAAAAGCACTACAAAATGTGCCTGCAAGTTGTTGAGCACAACCGCCAAAACATGCAGATATCCTCCGAAAGTGCAAATCAAAAACACTGATGCCTAAAATCGACTCTAAAATTCATAAAGTGTTTAAATAAAACATTTAAGATTATACTCTGGTTAACATAAGGCAGCTATAATAATGACATTTTCATAATATTGAATTTCAACATTTTAAAAAAAAGTGCAGTGGCTTCAGAATGGGTCTGTAACCTTTTTGATTGATATGATTATACTATAATATACGGCAGCCATTTTAAGCCATTAAAATATATGTGTCAAAATAGCTGCATTATGAAATTGCAAACTTGCTCTTTGGGCACTTTATAAATTAGGGGCTTTCGAAAGGGTCTGAAACCTAAAAAGACACTATAGCACTATTTATACTATGGCAGCCATTGAAAAGCCAACATATTTAAAGTATGTGTCAAAATAGGCTGTTTATTGAAATGCGTATTTTGCTCATGAAACACTTCTAATGACCCATAAGACGAAGTCCGATTTTGATGAAATTTTTTTTGAGTGTATTTATTTGATAGTGGGACACATGTATGGAACAAAAATCAGAAAGAAGTTTTAAAAATAGGGGGGCTATAGATACACCCTAATGAAACACAACTCCCTCTAGAGTTTGCTAATGTAAACCGTTTACTTATGCTTCACTTGTAAGGCGGGCTATTCCTGCCAAAATAATGATTTTGAATCTTACGGATAAATCACTGAGGGTGTCTTTTAATACAAAATTCATGACAATATTTTCCTTCACATCACATTTCTTGAGAATTTGCCTGAGAAGAATGCAATGGTTCAAACCCTAATATTGTTGGCTGAGAGCAATGTTGACCTTTTGATGAACATTGAGGTTGGGTCCAAAGGTCATTTTCCTGCAAACTCGATTGTAGACCGCTAGAGAAATGTTGCACACACAGCGGTTTACCCGCACAATGGGCTACTTTTTACATGACTGCCGCGCCTAAAAAAGGCTGATGCGGGGTTACCAAAATGGGCTACTTTTCATAGTCCCAAGGTGCGGGCACTGGCGCAGCACCAGAGGGCACCCTTTATCCATTACTGTACATCATTTATATAGCTCCGATAATTTTTTTAAAAGGTTTTTTTTTTGTCGTAATTGATTAGCACTTCCTTTCTTCTGGAAATGCTTTACTGCACTTACTACAGGGGGTACTCGTTTGGGTATGACAACAATAGTAACAAATCTCAACGTCATCCCGTGATCGGAGTGCTTTGTGCTCCTCAAACGACAGGGAGTAGGTGCGCAATCAGGTATAATAACAAATAATTATCCTGACAAAAAGTAACCATCATGGGTGGAACATGTACAAGGGTATAGGTGTTCACTGGAGTGAAACGTTGGATGTTGGTAGTTGGATGTAAGTAAAAAGGAGTACGCCACGGCCATCCTTTGTCTTCGCGAATCGATCTATCAAGGAATGCACCTATTGCATTTTTCGAAAGTTTTTGACTACGAATTTTATTGGCCGTTTCTTTTTAGGACCACTTGCCAAAATAGATAATGAGGGTGTGTTAATAAAGAAATAACGAATAGAGAAAAAATTTAAAAAAAAAAACAACAAAAAAAAGAAAAGAAAGAAAACAACAAAAACGATTCTTTATAAACAAGGCGAACTTGTATTTACGTGATGCGTAAAATATGTCCCCGCCGAATGTTGCGATCACGAACATGCAAAAAATCCGACTACAACACCCTACCCTCCCAAACACCCCGCAAACTCCACCCCTCCCCAACACCTGCAAAACCCCACCCCATCACCCCCCCACCCACCCATCCCCATCCACAACAACCCACCCTCCCCAAAAATCTGCAACACCCCACCCCCCACAACACCCCCACCCCCCCTCTTAAACCCTCAACACCCCCAACCCCACCCCAATACCCTGTAACATGCCTCCCCTTTTCCCAACACCCTGCAAACCCGCCCTTCCCTCCCACACCCCGCACAAACCACCCTACCCTCCCCAACACCCGCGGACACTCCCAAACACCCGGGGAACTCCCACCCCCTCCCAACACCCCGCAACACCATCACCCCTTCCCAACACCCCGCGACACTCCACCCAAACACCCGCGACCACTCCACCCCTCCCCAAACACCCGCAACACCCCCTTCCCAACACCATACAAAAAAAAAAAAAAAAAAAAACCCCCACCCCACCCAGCTCCCCAACACCCTGCCACACAGCCACCCCCCTCCGCAACAACCTGCAACACAGAACACCCCCGCAAAACCCCACCCTCCCAAAAACCCAGCAAAACCCAAACCCTTCACAACACCCCGCAATACCCAACCCCCTCCCCAACCACCACGCAACACCCCACCCCCTCCCCTATGGCATAGATAGTAGTCTCCTGTCGATAAGGAATTTTGGGCCTATCCGATGTACAGTTCCAGAGATACACGCAATTACGCATATTTAATTAGCCATTGCATACATAAGCCACCTATAGATTGATTGTGATGTGATGACATTTGTTTATGTGATATGGCGCCCCCTGTTGTGTGTATGTAAGAGAGGAAACTGGCAGGCAAAAGACCTATACTTTGCATGGGGAAGTTCTGTTTTTTGCTGTAACTTTTGTTTCGAATTAAATAATACTAATTTTTATCAAGCATAATAAGCTAATGCTTACCAGCGCATTTGGACACAATTAGTCAGGAAGATTCTGACAAGTAATTTTATAACAAGATTTTCTGTGGTCGTACAGAAATAATGTAATATTTTGCCTGCCAGAAAACAACAAGTAGAGGCGTACTGAAGGTCAACGTGACGTCATAGGTCACCTCATCTATATCACATACTTTCAAATTGCAAAAAAGATGTGCCCATGAATAGGCTTTAAATCAGCGCGGGAAAGTTTGAGTATAGATGTACCATTTCAAAAATATAGCAATTACGCTGATTTTGCTATTCAATTAGCTCATTTGCATACTCAATTTGCCCAAATACGCCAAAAAAATCTAATCAGGTCGAGGAATCTTCAACCGCTTCCTTCCACCAAGTTACATCATTATACGCCTTACGGAACTCAAAACAAAACTGTACATAGGCTGCGGGAAAATTATCGTAAATTATGCAAATTAGAACTTATTAGCATTATTTTACGGCCACAATATAATCAGGTCGAGAATCATCACCCTGCTTCTTTCCACCAAAGGTTACATCAATGTCGCCCTTACGGAAGTCCGAAATCGTATACAACTATGGGTAACATTTTATAAGGACGACGGCACCGAACGGACGCTGTAATTCATAGTCCCCGTTCCGAACTCGTTCGGGGGGGGGAAATAAATAAAACAATAAACAGAAACAAACAATAAAACAAATAAAACATATAAACAAACAAAATACCGCCCTCACATGCCCAAATGACAAGTGAAAAAAAATTGGGCTAACTTTTTTCCATTTCGAGCCTAAGCAGAAGAAATATTTGTTGGCAACACTGTCTCGCGGGTTCAGCTATCAAAAAGGTTTATGATCTACCCCCGGTCTTGAGGCATTAACATGCAAGGAGTCTAATGGACAATTTTTCTTTGACATGGGAATTAGGTCAAAGGTCAATGTAGACTTTAAGAGGGCAACTATCAAAAAGGTTTCATGATACTAGCACCTATGGTTCTTGAGGGGATCACATGCAAGAAATTACACCACAGGCATGCACTAAGACAACACCTAGACATGATCACCTATCCCCTGGTCATTTGTAATGGCCAGAGGGTAAAGAAACACATAGTGAACAGAAGCAGTTGTTTAATCAACATGATTTTTTTTACAACAGTCCAATGCCTCGGTTACTTCTATAGACAAATTTGTAAGTGACTCTAAGGTCAATGTTCCCTTGATTTTTTTATTTGTTATTTGCTACTCACTTTTGGATACCATCTTCCTGTTTCAACAGTGGTCTTCTATGGTCATTTTACATGAGATATAAGCACACCACATGCAGGTGTAGACCACCTCACGACTACCGGCATCTAACAGTGTCCTCATCATCTCATCCAATGAAACAAGAAAACCAATATCACATATGGACCATTCATGTCAACATTCGAGATGTGCACCCGCAGCACGTGTGGATTTTGGTTTCGTTTTTTTAAGTGTGGTGGTAGACATTGATGAGATATGAAAATCCTGAAATTTTGAGTGTCATAGTCCATTCGTTTTCCCACAGAGCAAGAGCAATTGGAAATTGAGGGGGGTCACCATCAAAAGTGCCACCCAATGTGAAAAAAAAGAATATGTTGAGGGTCACAGATTAGTACTGGAGCCCTCCACAACTTTGAAAATCATTATCTATGGGTTTAATATTTGGTTTGTAGAATTCAAATCTGGGATCAGGAGGTTCATGTGTGTTTACTTTTAGAGTTAATGAGACGTAAATATGCGCCTTTGTTCATTCGGGGCCAAAAGTCTGGGGGTCATACTCCAAAAGTAAGACATTTTTTACGGTCCATCGTTTGGTCCAATCAGGAGGTAATAGATAGAACTTTAAACCAATACAATATGAAATATTAGAAAAGGAATAAGGGAGTACAAGCCTTGAAAAATGGTATTAATTGTACTTGTTTGATACATTTTGACCCCCTGAAAACCAATGTTGACATTCCACCAACCCTATAATTCATATGTTGAACGCACGGATATATCATTAAACAACTTTCCTTGAAGAACTAGCTTGGTGTCTTTATTTTGTCACAAACAAAGTACCAAACTCAAAGTTACCACACAAAAGTATATGTGACCCCGAGGTGAATGTAATGCCAGTGGTATATCACCATATACATTCTATGGGGGAATCAAGCAAAAGTGTCTTGTGCTGAAGACATCAAATTGAAGGACATCAAGAAACCAAGCTGGTTCTTTCAGAATAGTTCTTTGATGATGTATCTCAAAAAATATCTTAAGTAGATGGGTGATGTCGTATGTCAACATTGAATTTCAGGGGCCGGGCCAATATCTGTCAAAAGGCAAAAATTAGGATTTTTGTCAATAGGCTGTAATCCTTATTAAATTACCTTATGTGCTTATTATTGTACTAGCAGACAATCCTGCAGTGTGACTCAGATTAACAAGCAAATGGACATTAAAATGTTGTTACTTACTTGTGGAGTTCTGACCCCCCAAAGTTGGTCCCAGATGAAATATTGCAGTTGACACCAAATAACTTTAAAAGTAAAGGAGAGCTATCACATTTTTAGCCATTTGCATTCTACATCATATAAAATACCACAGATTAGTGATTTCAGAGTTGGGAAGGTTCCATTACAAGTTTAAGGCCACTCTAAAAATTGTATTTACGCACGCACAGCATTTTTGATGGTGACCCCCCTCAATTTCTGAGTTGATCGCAGGGAAAACGAAAAGGCAGTATGAAACTCAAAAATTCAGGATTTTAATTTCTCATCAATATCTATCATAACACCAAAAAAGACAAAAAATCCAATGACATGCTGTGGTGACCATCTCGAGTGTTACATGGGAATAGCCAATATATGTATGTATGAGTACAAAGCCTGAACAGTCATCAGGATTTCTAGATAGGTTGCAACTGGGGCCAAAGGGGGTGGTCCATGCACATTGCTATGTAATCCTTTCTTTTTTTAAGTATTTAAAGATGATGACTTTATATGCATGATTCGAGCAGAAATGACGATGCAACTCAATTCATGCCGAGGGAATTATTGGACAATGTATTGGCTTTCTTAAACTGTACTTGGATAATATTGGATGGGTTGAGGTTGACAAAAGAAAAGAAAATGTGGCTTGAGCCTGGATCAAACAAGTGGTTCGTGGATCAATAGTGTTGCCTGAAATGCAAATCCCAAAATTTTCAAGCAACTTTAAACATTTAGCCTATCTTACAACTTTGACCTTGAATGTCTTTGACCTTATTTACATACACATTCCCTATTGTATAAATGGTCCCAATTGGTTCCAATTGGACTTAACTTTCAAGTGGACCACTAAAGCTTTGAAATAATTTAACATCTAGACACACAGGCATACAGCCTTCCAAACAGCCAAGCAGAAAGAATGGCTAACTGGTTAGTGTCCCCATGAACATGCCTTCAGGCGACACAATAATGGACGAGTCAAAGACGAGCCAATATTTTTCTTGGCAAGGTCGGTATTTTTAGTATGATTTTAAAATGTCCATTCCCAATATCATTGTTATGCAAGCAGCACAGCAGGTCCAAAAAATGAGTCCCAAAGGTATCTACTTGCTGGTTACATAACCGAATGCCCAATATTTTTGCTTAAAGGGTCCAGGAAATGGGTACAAGGAAAAGGCCCGGTTTGTGTCAAGTCTACAAGGAGGGACCAGAAAGCATTCAATATTTGGTTGGTGTTGGTTGCTGAAATCATAGTGAAAAAAATATTGATTTTTCAGAGAGTAATAGAAATCAAGGTGACTGGTGTGAATCTATTGATGACACTGACTGAAAATCAATAGTTTCACTAATGATGTTCACTGGTAGTGTAATTCTTTGTTATGGCTCCCTGTTGATTGGAATTGCATGTCCCGTAAAGATTTGAAGTAGGTTTATCATATCATTTCTTGGGACCTGAATGTGGCAGTGTTGGGTTGGCACAAACCTGGTCTGCACCAAATGGAAAACTTCTGAACAGTTAATAATTCTGAGTATGGTGGATCTTCCGCAGTGTCTTACCTTACTCAGTGTCTCACCTTTCTTATTATAATGTAATCCTGACTTCAGGAGCCCTTGACAAGTTGCCAACACACGAGATGCCTCTATCATTCCCGCCAGTGTCAGTCATCAGCAATTTTAATAACACTACAAAAAAATTCATCAGGAAAATCACTGTTTATCAAAATTATTGCAAAAGCCCTTCTTAAACACATGCCCGTCATCCTTCTCAGCACGTTCCCATACCAACGTACGCTATTCACCTTCACCAACCAGTCCATCGCCTCTTCCAAAACCCAACATCTGCATCAAGTCCTCAGTCATCTTCCTATCCATCACTTCACACTACATGCATCGCTCTCATAATTGCTCTCTCTGTCTTCTCAAAATCCCAATCTCATTTCCTATCAGACCATGGTTCGCTCCCATACAGCATCACTGATCTCACACACTTATAACCATTCCTTTCATCTTTAAGGATATATTTTCACCTGCTAACAACTCTCCACATTCCCTTAAACTTTAATCAGACTTCCTTATTTGTTTCTTTGAAGGATGTTCCATGCCAGAATCTGCTTGCAATAGAAACTCTCCTGCCCACCCAACCCCCTCATTTTTGACCAAATTGCATGTAAATTTGGCACAAACAGAAATTCGGCACCAACCCCTTTTCACAGATATTATCTTTTGGGGCTCACTAATTTGTGACACAAACATTACAACCACCCACTAAACCACACCAGAAGAAGTAACATCTCTGAAGACAAGTGCCTCCTCCAATAGATGTCCCCTACAACTCCCAAGTAGAGCTACATCTATTGTTAAAGCTACTTACATCTGGCTAATTTCCACCGGTCTCTCTGTAATGGCACTGCCTGGTGTATTATAGAAAAGACCGATTGTTTATGGTGATCACAGCATTCCACACTAACTCTTCACTCATATTTATATCTTTATAATATGAAATGATAATGGAAAAAATACTTATTAGAAATCATTTGAACAAGAAGAATTATGTGGTGCATACATTATGTCCCTGCTGACCCTAAAGACCCCCTAGATGACCTTTGACCCCAGTATTTTTAGGTAATTCCAAAGCTCCACATCCCTCATGATTCATCAATGTAAAATTCCAAAAACACACTATGGTTATAAATCATTTAACTGAAGGCTGATTTCCTTTCCAATGTGGACTGAAATATATGCATTCCCTTTGAGAAGTGGAATGCCCCAAAAATACCTATTTTAGCACCCCTAAAAGATAAAATGGTCTCGACCAGTGACCCCAGGTCAAACCCTGTCGACCATCCCTCTTAATTCCGTTTTGGCTCAAGGCCCACACGGACGCGGCGTAGATATCTGCTGTGGGCGGCCGGAAAGTGGGAAGTAAACATTGGAAAGGGAAAAAAATCAGGCTTCTTCAGTTATAAATGATTTATAAAACATGTGTTTTTTGAAATAAATCATTACAACTGAACTGATTCCGTTACACCAAGTTGACTGAAAATACTAGGCAGTAAACCCCCGTTGCATGATATTTTCAATCAACACCAGACGGACTACCTCGTCGGAGGTGGAGCATGATATTCCAGAGCAGTCAACACAGAATGCAGCCAAGGCGAGACCTGCACTAAATAGAAAGTAACATATGGTTAAGGGCCTAAAGGCATTCACATAAAAATCGGGACATAGATGCTCACCTGACAACGGAATACTCCGGGGCGGCGTCACATAGTCAGCAAACCGGATGGGGAGACTTATGTATAGGGTAGTTGAAATTAGTGTTGTTTCGGCAGGAGTGCCCTCGCAACGTCTCTTGGGGAGTTTGTACGTTCTGTAGTCCACCGACGAAAACGTTGTGGGAGGCCTCCACGACAAAGCTTCGCAGATTTCGGCAATTCTGATTCCGCGGTGATAGGCCCCGGACGACGTGATGTTACGGGACTGCATGGGCTCGAGCTTGAGAAGCTCCTATCACCGTGTTGGAATCATTAATTACAGCGCTAATCCATCTGGCAATTGTCGCTTCGACGCGACCCGTGGGGGGAAGCGTGCTGTAAAAAACAACGGTAGTTTGAGCCCTGAGCGGCACTAGTTTCCGTTTATAGTACTCAAGGCCAGAAACGGGCACACAGGCGATTTCCGACACCGAAGAGTGAACATGCAATTCGGGGTAAGATAATGTTGAGTGTCGGAATGAGGATGACTCGTTCTTGCCAAAAATCCGGCCTAAAGAACAATTTGATCCTGTCCCGAGAGAACTCAGACACTGACATCGAGATATTCTTATCTCCGAGCATCGTCTCCAAGAGGCGAGAGCGGCCAGGAAGACCGTCTTAATGGTGACATGTTTTAGTGATGCATCAGCCATTGGTTCGAATTGGGCTTCACTAAATAGTCTAAGGGACAGTATAAGGGACCAGGGTGGCCGTCTTCCTGGCCGGAGGTAGTGTATTAAACATCCCCTCTAGAAGAGACGGATCGAGCCATCGGCATTAATGGTTGATCCGTCGTCGAAATCCTCTATGGATCGCTAGGATAGAGGACTTGTAGTTTCTGACAGCGAAGTTTCAAGTACGCTACAAAGCGATCAGTGAGACAGTCAGCGATCTCGGCTACAGATGCCAGAGTCGGAGGGACACCTCTCGTCGCTCAACACACCAGCGAAAGTAGGGTCCAAGACGCTTAGAGAGTAAAGCGTCCTGGTGGACTTCATTCTTCCGATGATATGAGAGAGGCAGCCATCGATTTTTTTTTTTCTTGACGAAAAGCCAGAATCTCGGCATCGCTGCCGGATAATGCCACGCAGTCAACGGCTAGGTGCTCCAGCAGACAGATTGGCGCTCCTCCGTCCGAAGGGAAATTAGGTCGGACCCAGGTTCGTAATGAGCGGCGGAGCCGCCAAGCGATCCACCATTGGACGAAAACCAAAGGTGTTTCGGCCAAAAGGAGCGATGAGGATGACACGGCACGCCCCCCGCCCAATTTTCGAAACGAAAACGATGTTTAATCGGAATTGGTGGGAAGGCATAGGCCAGTGAAAACCACGTCCAGTCTATCGCCAGAGGGTCGACTGCGTACGCACCCTGGTCGTGAGTCCGGGTGCAGTAAAGAGGGAGCTGGTGAATCAGGTGCGATGCGAACAGGTCAATCTGAGGAACATATAATCTCTCAAAGATCTCACGCCACGGACATCTCTGTTCAGTATCCATTCCGAGGCCCGTCATCCTGCGCGTGACAAATCCTCGGCAAGGAAGTTGACGGCCCATGGAATGGGTACCGCGGACATCGTGAGGCCCGATTCCCGACACAACGCTCTGAGACGCATGCGTCGAGACACAGGGCCGGGACCAAGGCCCCGCCCTGCTTGTTGATGTAGGCCACCACGGTGGAGTTGTCCGTCTGTACCAGGACATTGGAGTTGGTCACCATCGCCTACGAACGTGAGCTAGAGTTTGTTCTACGGCCCACATTCGAGGCGGAAGTGAACATGGGATGAGCTCGGTCCGCGGGACCACGTCCGAGGCGAGGAGGTCTAGGTTGAAACCCCCCAACCCGACTTCGACGCGTCCGTCGTGATAAACCATATACGACAGGGAGGCGCGGGGAAAGCAAATTACCCGAGTCAGAAAAAACCAAAATGTGGGCCGGTGAGACCCACCATGCCCGGTGTTCCCAGATCCCCGAGTTGATGGGGATAAGAAGGGAGTCTGGGTTGCTTGATCGGCCTGCAATGCCGCCCGAGGTGCATTGAAGCAGCCTCATATGGGAAGCGACAATACGGGACAAGGTCGAGAGACTGGCATCAAGACTAGAAGGCGAAGCCAGTCCAACGCGGGAGCCTGCGTAAGCAGCGCCCATGGATGTCGCAGTCTCGAAAGACAACCTCCACCCGCTCGGCCGTCTGGTTCTTGCAATGCCGGTAAGCATTTGCAGCCGAAGCACCAGATACCTGAGGTCTTGAGAGGGGGTAGGCTCGATTCGTCGAAGTTGGACAATGAAGCCCAACCTCTGCACCACCTGAATGTACGACTGACCATCTTGGCCGTCGCCTTGGGGCGACGACGTAGATTAGCAGTCGCCAGGTACATGCAGAGGTTGACCCACTGACGCCTGAGGAAGGTGCCCACTTCCCGGGTCAACATCGTGAAGACCCTGGGAGAGTTGGAAAGTCCGAAGGGGAGGGGGGGCACGTTCCACTCGTACGACTGGCCCTGGATGTGAAATCTGAGTTTCCATACTGAATATTCGCTTGATGTATGATTCGAGCTTCAAGTTCAGGATTGGACGCCAATCCCCGGTCTTCTGGGGAGCCAAGAAGAACGTCGACCAAACCCCTCGGTGAAGGGGGGGTCGGCCGGGGAAATGGCATTCTTCGCCAAGAGCGCCGGGACCTCGGCCGGAAGAACTTGGTTCTTCGGCTCCCCCCGGAAGGGGGGTGGATCTCGGGTGGGAAGTCGGTGAACTCTATGCGGTACCCCCATTTCACCACGCTCAGCACCCAAGGTGCGGGAGAAAATGCTGGCCATTCCCGAACGTAAGAACTTAAGCGGCCCCCCACAGGAGGTGGTAAGGCTCCCTCCGAAGGAGAGACCCCGCGGCCGCCGTGCCCTCAGGAGAAGGCTTCCCCTGCCCAGGCGCCTTACTTTTGGGAGGGAGACGAGCCTTCGGCTTGGCCTCGGACTCTAAAGAAGTAGCCATGAGGGGTCACGCGTGGAAGGGGAAAAGGAATCACCTCCTCTGCTCCGGAGGCTGCAGCCGGACGTGACGGGCTGCAGAGGAGTATCACCTCAGTGACTCTCCTCCGAGCCCAAGTCAATCCCGCCAGCGCTGTCCTCGGAAACATCGGAAGTCAGCGGCTGGTAGGGTCCTGAGAGGACGGCGACAGACGAGCGGAGGAGCGGAAGGCGACGCCAACTGGGCGGCGACACCAGGGCCTCACGCAGGGACCCAAGCCGACTGGATAGGCTGGGGCCGCCAGGAGCCCTAAGGTTCGACTGCACCCAGCCAGATCCTGACGAGGGTACAGGCCGAGAAGCGTGGGGACGACACCCCCAGGCACGTTAGCCGAAGGGTAGTGGACGGGTACACCGACCTGCCCCTGCCCGGTACCAGGCTGTACCGCCGCAGCCTGAGTGGCTCCCAGAATGGAGACAATCCGCTGCAGAAGCGGCGCAACTGCCCCGCCCGAAAGCGGGTCAGAAGCAGCCCCGGCAACACTGGTGCCTGCGGCTGGGCAGCCGATGGCGGGAGGCGCGGTGTGGCTATAGCTGGAGGGGCTCCCGCACGCGGGAGCCCCGGTCGAAAGACATGCCAGGACTGATCCACCCAGCAGTCCAGCCAGACTGGGGTGAGGGTAAGCCACGTACGGGGATGTAGCGTACCGAAAAGGTAGGCTGCGGCGGGTTCCTGTGCTTCCCCGAGGAGAAGGCCACGAAGGGCAGCTCACCGCAGGAACGCAAGAGGGAAGGAGGCACCCACAGGGTACCCCGCCATAGGGGGACAGGCGCCGGAAAACAAGCACTAGTACCGCAGCAGGCGTACCAGCGTAAGAGGCATGAGCCACCTAGTCAGCTGGGGATCTGCGGAGGCCAGCCCGGCGGAGCACCACTCGATACGCCAAGCCCCGAAGGGCCTGGAACAGCATGCGGCGTCAACGGAGGAGGCACTGCATGACTAGAAAGGCTAGTCACAAGGGTGCAGGTGGGGCGCGCGTAGCAACACTGCGGCGTCCCGACAAAGGGATAAGACCCAAGGCACCGGGTTTGCCGAAAACATCCACGCAGTAATGGCCACCGTGGTCGCGGTCGAAGTGCCCGAAGACACCAGGGGACCATAAACCACGCTAGGTGGACAACAGCGGCGATGGATTAGCCAGGGTGCCAGGGCTCACCATCACCACTCACCAAGACCGGAGCGCCCGCAGCCGCCAAGCCCCCAGGGGATTGGCAGCGCAGACCGCCCTAGCCTGCACCGGAGGAGCCCCTAGGGCTGAACCAGGCGAGCCAGCGCCGGTGGCACGCTGAGGAGGCGGCCCGAAGCTACCTATCACATGCCGCAAAAGTAGCTCGAAGCTACCCCGCCTTTTGGAGTCACTCGTCCCCCTATCTCAGCGTCTGCCTTGGATGAACCACCGGACCGGAGCCCTACTACCACCCCCCCTCCCCGTTACGCCAACATGAGGGCGTATCCTGTTCAATTGTTGCCCATTGAACATCCTACAGTCCAATACAGAAAGACGCTGCACCGGTCGGTGCGGGAACATTGCCTGTGATCGACCAAGAGGATGGGGATCCGCCTCATTAATGGATGCGGGGCAGCGTAAGCAATTATGCGCCATGAATACGGGTAGCGTGAGTTGGACTAGATGGAATACGTGCGCAATAAAAACCGTCCGAAAAAATAACAAGCGTGCCATGGAGGCCTCCCGGGACGCACGTCAGGACACAAAAACCAACTCGGTAACTGAGTCCCCAACGATTAAAGAAATTTTTCAAACACATTTTTGAATATTTTATTAAGATGACCACAGCATATAATAAAATAATACACACACACCAGTACCATATTAATTGTTAGCAAGCAAGCCCGCTAACAAAAAACATAAAAACCTCACCACTATAGACAAAGGCATCCAGCAGAAAAACGTTGAGTCAATGGCTGCTTGTTTACCTTATTTTCCCGTACACAGCTACATGACCGCATCGGCGGCTAAAAAAAGGATCTCATAATAAGAGCTCTCCGACGGTGTAAAAGTCGCCGATTATTCCGTCCGATTGAGCGCTATAAATCACAGTATATAGTCAAGTAATATATCCAGATAGTTAGGTATAGTAGTAGGAATATTCCGAATGAGACGACAAATAGTCCCGTTATCAAAAATCTCAGTTAATTTGGCTGCTTAATGACAGAGCTGCGGCAACACCCGTCCGTTTGGTAAGGCAGCCAAAACGGGAACATTGAGGGAGAAGTGTGATGGTCGACAGGGTGGACCTGGGGTCATGGTCGAGACCATTTTATCTTTTAGGGGTGTCTTGCTAAATTAGGTATTTTGGGGCATTCCATTCTCGAGGGAAATTGCATATCCTCAGTCACACATTGGTGTAAAAGGAAATCAGTTCAGTGTTTCAGTGTAATGATTTACCTACAGTGACTCAAACAGGTGGTTATCATTTAGGGGGTTAAATATTTTTGCATAAAATCCAGAAATCAATCATTACCTAGAATCCATCATTTCAAATATTTTTCTTCCCAGAAACTAGCCCCAAAATGTGCATCTTGAAACATGGCAAGATATAATATTAATCTCAATCAACCAAGAGATAAATATTGGAACTTAATGCAGCATATGTGTTACCAAGTGTGTTGCCTGTTGAATGCTGCATACTCCGTGCATGTGATCATAGCAGTAGAATAGGAAAAAAATTATCGTCTATCTTCAGGCCGTTGATTGTTCATATAGTAGGCAGGGTTCCCACTTAACATAACATGTAACTAAAATAACAATTGGGGATTTATAACGCGCCTATTAACAAAACGTTAGACCAAAGCGCAAAAAAAAAAAAAAAAAACATTAGATACTAGGGAAAAGGTGTGACTTAAGAAGGCTCCTAAAAGTGGTGATGTACTCTGATCTGATACCTGGGAAGATCATTCCAGAGGCGGGGCGCTGCGATGGAAAAGGCGCGGTCGCCAGTCAATTTCTTAGCCCGAGGGAGGGACATAAAGGTGACAGCAAAATCAGATCGAAGGGCCATACATAGGGGTTTGGTGGATTGAATTGAAAGTAAGAGGAAATATAACTTGGAAATGAGACGATAGAAGGTTTGTTGTTTGAAGAAGAGTCTTGAATGAAAATACGTTGTTGCCACAGGCAGCCAGCGGAGACTGGATGAGCGGTGAAGTGTGAGTGCCTTTGGGTTTCATGAAAATAAGACGCGCAGCTCTGTTTTGTAGCCTCTCTGAAGCCGGTTGAGGGTTTTCTTGTCAATGCCATTCATAAGAGAGTTACAGTAATCAAGCTTAGATAAATAAGGTACGAACAATGTGTGTGACAGTTCGGTATCAATATTTCTGACAGAGTTAATATTACGGAGCTGCCAGTTGACACTGGAACAGAAGATTGGTCATTGTGATCATCATGTCATGAATGATCAAATGTTACACCCAGATTACGAAAGGAGGGGGATGGGCGAATTTCTTGATCACCAATATGAAGAGGGAAGATGTTGAAAGGGCACTGTAGTTAGGATGAGGCCGACGGGGCAATAAAAAATTCGGTTGTACCCTGATTTAGCTTTGAGCCTATGTCACTAAGCCATCCAGGACTGCAACTCATCCACACATCGGCCTAACTTGAATAAAGCACAAGCAGCATCACCAGGACGATTGGGGTCAAAATTGCATAGACCTGTACATCATCAGCATAAATGTGATAATGTAATTGATGACTTTCAATAATTTGTCCCATTCTGCGTGTGTAAATAGGTAAAAGCCTGAGGGCCAATAACCGAGCCCTGGGGGACACCATAAATGAGCTTTTGGTCATCTGAAAAGGCCCCTTTGACACTAACTCTACTAGTTCTGCTACCAAGATAAGTCTGGTACCAACTATAGACTTGCCACAGAGACCAAAATCACCAGCAAGCCGTTCCAGAAGGATACCGTGGTCTACGGTATCGAAAGCCGCTGAAAGATCTAACATAAGGAGGAAAATGGCTTGCTGGTCATCAATTGCCCTGAGGATGTCATTTTGGACACTGGTCAATGCAGTCTCAGTGCTTTGAGCCTGCTTATAAGCAGACTGGTATGGATCAGACAAAGAATTTTCATTAATGTACTCAGAAACTTGAGTGGAGACAACTTTTTCAATCAATTTGACAACAAATGGTAAGTTGGAAACAGGGCGATAGTTACCCAATTGATTTTTGTCCAGGGTGGCTTTTTTCAAGATTGGTGTAACGATGGCTTTACAGAGCTCAGTACGAAACATACCCGAGGAGAGGGAAGTATTGACAATAGTGGTTAAGATAGGTAATAAAGTCTTCAAATGTTGCTTTACCAACCAAGTGGGTATGGGATCTAGGCTACAACTCTTTGAAGGGCACTTCATAATAACTTTGCCCAACTCCTCTTCAGTAACAAGTTTGAAATGAGACATGCTACATGGAAGATCTTAAATGTGATTACAACATGTGAGGTGGTGGTAGTACTACTATTACGTAACACATTCATATCAAGTTCAGTTCTGTATTAGGACCTTACCAACAAAGTAGTTAGAGAATCATTTGCCAGTTGAACAGGTGAGTTACAGTCAGGGTGATCATCATTACAAGTATTAAGTAATTCATTCACAATTTTGTACATGTCCTTAGAATTACAGTCCATAAGTTTGTTCTTGTAATAATTCTTCTTTTCATTTGCAATCCATCAGCAGGCATTCGTGGGTGTTTTGCGGCATAGATAGTAGTGTGCTTTTTTGCGTCATAGACGCACTTTTTCAGCCTGGTGGACGCACTTTGGTCTAGATAGAGTAAAATTTTTTTTTAAAATAACTGTTTTAATCTAAAATACCAATAAAATCACAGAGTTTGCTCTGGCACATTGTTCACACTATTGTATTATTTCACTCAAACCTATAATTCTTCTGTTACTATTAAATACATGTAAAAATCTTGTAAAAATAAATATAGGCTTAAAATTGACCGTATTAACATCTTTTTTTTTAGTTCACTAACCCACTCTCATCTGTCCCAAAGCCTGGGTAATCAAGCCACTTCCGGAGTTTTTGGCGTTAATGGTCAATCCGGGAATTACTTTTCAATATATGCCCAGTCTAGTTTTGGAATTGGATGTTTATGGATTGTTTACAGTAATGCAAAACAGTGCTCAAACCTGTTAAAACTTGACATTTAGGTAATCAATAACACATATTAATTTTGAAGTGGATGCACTTTGCAATCTCAGGGAAACACATTTGCGTCCAAGGAGACTACACTATTTTCAAAACCTAGTGTGAACCCTGATAGTGGCACTGGATCTGTAATGTCAGGTCAACATTTGGCGAGGAGTCAATGACAATTTATGTCATGGGCAACTGCACTAGGAATTAATGATTTATGACAAGTCCACTGACGACTTCCAGTATCCCAATTAACAGATTGCTACAATAGCGGCTTAACTTGCTTATCTATTTATTTGCATTAGTAGATCTCCACCAACTTTCATTGGCAGCTATGCAGTGTCTATCTCCTGATTAATTGGCTAGATTCGCTCTGATCGGATTAACTTGATGAGTACGTCTTCTGTTTTGTTGAGCTGGGGCGTTCTATCAGATGCAGATCCGTGAATTGCTTCAGATGGTGGGACTCTTATCCCTAAATGCAAAACAAAAACCAGTATGATGAATACATTTTAATCTTTCCGTGGAGAAAGCCAGTGCCCACAAGGGGAAATAAAGTGATGTCATTCATAACTTATGTATATGTGCGTTACCAATCAAATCTTATGTACATAAAATAACGCATACTCGACGCAGCGGTATTGGTATCTCACACATGACCTCGAATTGTTGATGCCAACGCGACATAATTGACTCGCTTTTGTGACGTATCAAGACTACAGATCAAAAATTGAATAAATGTTGGCCCCGAACTGGATAAAAATCCCCGACTACCCTGGCTCAGCAAGCGGTTGAATTCAAAATGGCTGAGAGCCACGAAATCACAAATACAAATGCAAGCGACACTCCGTAACTCACATACATAGCAACTGACAAAAAAACATAACGTACACATTACAACATCACATTATTATTCTGTTAATGTTAAATGGTATTTGTTATGATAAGATGATGCTAAATAAAATGAAGTTTTGGTTGACATGAGAATGCATGGAAAATGATGTGATTACTATGGTGACAAGACGAGAAAGTTCACAGCTGAAATAATTACCTGAGCGGAATCTCAGTCATTTAATGCGCTGAAGTTTGGTACACAATTACGCCATGGATGTGGCCCAATTTGTCCGCGTTATGGGATAATCTAACGGATGAGGACTTATGCAGGGACCCTGTATGGAACTAGAGGCAGAAGTGGGTGCTTTTGACAACGTAAAATGCACCACAACAGCCAACCATAACGCACCGGCCAACCGGCAAATCCAACGGAGGTAGCACCCGGCTTACCTGCATACTGCGCTGCACCGGGTCTTGGTAACTTTTTGCCCTACCGGCAAACCACGGGGAAGAAAAGACGCTTTGCATGTACAGCGAGGTTGATGATTGCAGCATGAGAACTATAAAACAATGGATACAACTGCTTGGGCAGTGCGCTATGGGAAAGGTGAATTTGGACAGACGTTTTTAAATGACTTGTATAATCGTAAAATGAGAGTCCCCATACATGCCATCCAACGACAAAACAAGCCGTATTTCCACACAAAATAAACAGTCCCGTTCACGCAGCTTAATATTAATTTGATGCAAAGTTGACATGGGGGAAGGCATTGGGGAATCCCCTGGCCAGAAGGACCTCTGACATAAACCCGTACATGTACAGTCATGGTGTATGAACACACAAGAAAAGCAATAATCGCCAGCCGAATGGAAATTTGACCTATTTTATTCCTTTTTCCAATGTGATTATTATTTTGTTGTTGTTCTTTCAAACCAACAAGACACCTCCCACACGAGTAAAACTGAACTCTGGCCCTATGAAATTGAAAGGTGGGCCGCATATTGATCAATGCATCGTCGCTGCCCAACGTATACTCCAGTTTAATTTTAATTATTCGTGAAATTAAGATTACATTTTATTCTCAACTCACTGTCTTGCACCAAACCCTAAAAAAGGGTACAAATTTAAAAGCAAGAATTTCTTGAGTCATTTTAAAAAGAAAATAAAAATGGCACGTCAACAATTTTTGCCTGGGTTAAAACAATTCCCTCTGTTCTACTCCCACTCTCGGGGTGTTACTTTTTCCCCCACTGTCATGACTGCAGGTCATACATGTTATTTTAGGCCTAAATATCAATTTAACCTTGTTTTATAGTCATATATCTAAACAAAATCTTCTTATTTATGTAGGATTTATTTTGTACTTAATGTTACTCTTTTGGCTTAAAAATATTTTTGAGCCTAAAAATATTTATTTTTCCTAGGCCCAAGGCTTCTAAAAAATATTTGTTGATTTTCTTGTTTAGATAATTATAGTCATCTTTCCCCAAATCATTATTATCTATTACGTATGCTGCTGCTTATTTTAATAGGCTAAACCAAGTAAAGTATTGTGTTGGTTTCTCAATTACTTAATTAACTTTATTTTTCATAGTCACATTTAAACAAAATTATTGTACTAACTACATCATGTGTAATTATGAAACTCACCCCATACTTTTTCACCCTGTTACAAGTTTACTATAGGCATTAAAAAAATTGTTTGGCTTCTTAAACAGAGAAAAAAATATCATAATTTAAATCAATGATTTTTTTTTTTAATTTTTTTTAAGATCTTTTCAATGTTTTTTCTTAAAATTATTAAAGATGCTACTATTTAAAGCTTTTTCATGATATAGCAAAGATCTTTTATGTTAATTGTTTTAGTTTTTTTGTTGTCTTTTGTATTTTTTCCGTCTTTGTGTTGGTAAATTCTTTTTTTTTTTAATTGTGGATGGTTGAAAAATAATGGTCGGTCGGCTAAGCAGAAATATTTTTTTTATTTGTGTAATTGCATAAAAACTTTACCCTTTGGTAATCAGGTTTTTTTATGGTCGGTCAGGTACGCCAAACAATGTTGTTTATTGCATGACTTACGTAACTTCGCCATGTTACGTTACAAAATTTACCGACTTACTTTATACACATATTTACTACTTACTAGGCCTACTAAACACTAAAATAGTTTTGTCGATGTGTCGTTTTTTCTTTCGAATGGTGCAAATCCACCAATTTTAGAGATGACCAATTTGAGGTTCTACTTGCAATGACCTATGTCAACTTCTTAGGTACTTCTATGGCAGCGTTCGGAAGGAGAATGGTGAACCCTACTCCACGTCTAGCCTATGCACATTCAGGGCAGCCAAAACAAACACCACATTGCTTCCACCCTCCCCCCTACAACAGGACATTAACAATTTATGAGAAATGATACATTTCAAACAGCTAACAATGGGATTGAAGGTACTCTGAAGCAGATTGAAGAGAGCTAGGAGGAAGCGATAACCGCAAAGCATACCGCCCATCTCCACAAGAGGATTGTTAAAGCTGTTTGCGAGTGGAGTGCTATCCATGGCTGACCCTACATTCTGCAGCGGCTGATCTCTTCAGCATGACCATACATGTTTTGCAGGAGAGGGAGAGAGAAGGTTGAGGAGAGTTGAAGAAAGATGCTTTGTGATCAGAGCAGATGCGGCCCCCCCGGCAGGAAAGGAGTACATCACCATGACATTCAACGAAACATGGAAAAAAATCACCTGGCACCCTGAATGAAACTTCCAGAGAGACCAAGAGGCTCTATGCTACAAATGATGATCAATGCCCAGTAAAGGCCTCAGATTGTAACTTAGCAAAAACTCAATCCTGCCTGTGAGTGGTTCTACCAGCGTCCCAAGAAGGCAGCATTAGTTACCCTGGTATTCCAGTATGGTACGACAATGTCCCAGTTGGCCACAAGACCCTTGGTAAACAGCATGGGGAGGCATCTCCAAACTGCAAACCTCAGTACCGTTTCAAACCAACCATTCCATTCCGGGCGACAGCAATCCGCGTTCTCAATGATGCTGGTGTCTCTGATCGCATTATCTGCAGTCTCTTCAGGTAATTCGACAATACAGCAGCCTTAGAAGATTGCCAGGATTGCCTCTGAAGATCAGAAACGCGGGATGTCAAACGCGTTGTTTCGCAGAAAGAGTCAATATTAAGCCACATACAGTTCTACTGCCCTCCGATCTTCCGTTCAAGCAATGCAGGGCCAAGTAAACAGCACACCACTCTCAGTATCCACTACCACAATTCAAAAGGCACCATCAATGACATCTTCTACTGCCAAGTAATGGAAGTGCACCTTGCGTGACATCTACAGTGACCACCACACCACGTGACCACACGCACACCAAGAAATGTTCCTTCTGCTGCCAGTGCTGGTGCACTTTTGCAAATCCTATGTTTCAAGCTGGCAATTTGATGGGGCAACTGTTAAACTTTTTATTTTGGCCAATGCCATAATTCAGTTCTCTTTATTATTATAGATTTACGGCATAAAAAAAAAATATGTTTTGTTGGCGTAAAGGAGAAAAAATATCAGGGTGGTGTCGATTTTTTACTTTTTTTTTTAGACTTTCTAATGTTTTACTCTAAAATTCATAACAAGATGCTATATTTAAAGCTTTTTCAAGATCTTTTATTTTACTTTGTAGGTGATCTGTTGTCTTAGTTTTGGTTATTTGGTCGTCTTGTGTTTAAAAATATTTTTTTACAATTGTGGATGAAATAATGGGTCGGTCGGCCAGAATATTTTTTTTATTTTATGCTAATTGCTAAAAACTTTTTTGAGTCGGCAGGTTTTTTAGGGTCGGTAGGGTGTTTTTACGCCAAACAAACAATTTTTTTAGGCCTTAGACCTATGGGGGGTGGGTAAACTGAAAAAAAGTGGGTGTTAATTAATTATTTTAAAAAAAAAAAAAAAAAACAATTTTATTATTTCATGTATCATAGAGAACAAATTGCAAAAGCTGTGAATATGAATATTCATGTATTTATGACCTAGGTTGGTCTAGGCTATTTCATTGAATTTATTGAATTTTGTGGTATAGAAGTTACAATTGTTTTCATCCACCCCAAAGTATTTCATGTTTTTTTATTGACAAATTGAATATCTGTGTAAGAACCACATGTTTTTTAACTATAGATGCATAGTGCATTGATGACGTCAAATTATGGACTGCATGCCGACTCCACTGGGACAGAATTGTAACAGATCAACTAGACAAACTACTAATATTTGGACGCACATATAAATTTGGTTTTGAGACTCTGTGTATACAACAAGGCCTAAATGAATTTTGAAAAAAATTGTGCGAGTACGGAAAGGATATCCCCGCGCACGCCATGTAAATTGTACTGGCGATGTTAGGCATGGTCGGACATGATGGTTTTTAGACATGTTTAGATAGAAGGGAAGTCTAAGGCTGCTTTAGACGTCACTTGGGTGGATACTCTGGGCGGGAATGGTCATCTTTGAACTCTCAAACTGTAACCACGGTGTTGACCCATGGAACGATGTATTTTCCATTGGCATATGATATAAACTCCCATCAAAGTGTATTAAAATGAAACGATGACATGGTAAAAAAACGTCCCGTTTCCATGGAATGAATTTCCATCTAAAAACTCCCGGGGGAAACTACAATCAATGCAAATACGTTAGCCCGTGTGGTGGCCCCAAAACATGAATAAAAGTAATATGTTTAAGATTTTGAATAATCTGGTGCATGTATCACATGCCTCATTTCAATTGGTTCAAAAACTTGTGTCAACTGTTTGGGAACGTAGAGGGGAAACTCTTCACTTTGAAATGTACCTCAGATTCTTTCATTTTTAAAAAATAAGGGGGGAAATTGCATTGCATAAAGAACGATGCATTGTAGGGAAATTTCTGTACGGGAACCCCAGAAGGAACCAAATATTTTTAAAACAAAGTTAGTTACAGTTTCATGAAGGAGGTTAAAAACCTGGCGCTACTGTTTTTAGGTTATTGAGTGGATCGTCGGTAATGTTTTGGTCTCGGAAAAATTCCTCGAACCAAAACAAATTACCTCAATCCAATATCAAATAAACTAAAAACATTAGGCGCCGGTTTTTAACCTCTATTGTCTAACTGGAGAACAAGTAGTTACACTTTCATACAAGTATGCTGCTTATTAATACTTCATTGAGGGTGATGAAATTAATCAATCACCCAATACTAGCTCAGAGGTGTTAAGAATTCACTCATTCAAAACTCCAAGAATTTGAGTGCAGCCTTTTATGTGCTTCCAATTCCAACTAATTTCATTAGACACACATCCTCTTGATGTTGAGACTTTGATGCGGGTTGCTTTCTTTTTTAATGAACTAAAACTTCTTCAAAGTGACTTTGAATGAATAAAAATTCTTCAAAGTGATTGCACGTAAATGCTATGCAAGTTTTACAATTTTTGTAATTAAAATTACAGATCCCTGATCTTAATTAGGCCATGCAGGTAAAAGACAATTGTTTATCAAGCTTTTGCCAATTTTCTGGCTTTTGTAGACTTAAAATGAAATGGGTGACTTATTTGATGGATCTTTCATTTAAGACCAAAGTCAGAAACAAATTGTTATATTTTGTGAGCAATCACACATTACTTTAAATGGTTAAAATAAGTAAAACACATGTTGACATAATTTAAAACAGGGCTAATCTGTTCATTAACACTATGACTACTAGTTACTTACACATGTAATTATTTAATTTGTAATAGTCTTATAAGCTTGACCTCCAATACTCCAATACCCTTACCTTCAAATCTTTGGCAAAGTACCCCCTAAACACGGCTACCATTATCTCCATAGCATTGGGGGCATTGAATAGGCAGTACCTACAGTCTTCATTCCTGGCTGTGAGATTACCCAAGACAAAGCACACCCTCACGGTGATGTCGCTGCGTTCCGGGTATTTGTCGAGAAGCGCAAGAAGACACTGGAAGCAGGTGGCTTCGTCTACCAGGATGCTGCAACAGTCTTGGCTCAGTGTTAGCTTACTGAAATTGGACAAAGTAATTAAAGCGATTGTGAAGTAGATCATAGAACATCAATTTTACCTTATGACAAGTAGCCATTTTCTTGTGGATTATGTTATCACATCATGTTACTGTTTAGATTAAATTTGTAAACAAATGAGCTTAAATTATAGGTTAATAACTGCGCATTTACTTCTTGCAAGAAAAATGGGACAAATCAATGCACGCTCACTGTGATTTTGATGCGTCTAATGCACAAGCTCTGCAGGAGCGAGTGCATTGGACAAGCATCAAAATTCAGCGCAAGTGCATTGATTTGTCCCATTTTTCGAGCAAAAGTAAATGCAGTTATTAACCTAATTCATACACGACAGAAAACAAAAGAATTTTCCATATTTAGTGACAAACAGTAATTTCAAAAATGTCATCATCATGGAAATTAAAAACAAATTACCCACTGAGAAAAAAAAATCAGTCCTGTGCGACGCACACATGCGTTCAAAAGTACCTTACGCAGTACGCGGAGTGCAACTGGACATTTTCAATCCACTCGCGCTTAACATCTGTAATTTTGTTAATAGCTTCACTGATTTTGCTGCTGTAATTCGTATTTGGCAGAGTGTAGGATGTCTAACACAATACAATACAAACTTTTAATACAAGATTAAATTAACCAAAAGCAAGCAGATTTTTCCCTTTTCCAACACAGTACAGAAAAATAATCCTGTCCAGGTACTCTTCTCTTACCCCCCCTACCACCGATGACTAGTAAATCTCAATCGGCTGGCAACAGTCAGTACCGCCATTCCACCAGTATATTTAGAAAAAAACACCCCCTGGTTTTTGGATATGATATATGAAACCCATATCACACAGTCAGTTCATGTCAATGTATGTAGAAGTAATCAAGCCCACTGAACTGTGCCTGGGTGTGATTAGCATATTGTAACTCATATTGGACACCTACCTAATTCCTGATATATGAAGCATGAGGTCTCCTTCTGATGCATAGACCTCCCATGATATGACAATTCTCTGGTATGGATCCCTCATGATACTCTGCCCTGGCTCTGACTGTCTGCTAGGTGCGTAGGGTACCTTGTCTTGTACCAATAGGTTGGCTGCACCTTTGCTTAGCCTACCACTCTTCTTTTGTTGGCTGTTAGAAGTACAACTAAATAAATATGTGTATTGTATGATTTCACAAGTATGCAAGGCAATTTCCTTTCGCTGACACCATGTACAAACTGAACTGCCCTTTTCTCTTATTGATTTGTTGTCGAGTAATGTTGGTTTTGAACAGATTTTAAAATGGTCGTACAAATTGCCCAAATTGGGCTAAAAGTGAAAGAGTAAATTAACATTATTTCCAAATGAAAGTACATCCTTATCGCTATAATCTTTTATTTTATTAAAACAACTTGATTTTAATTAGAACCTAAATAAAAAGAGACAACACAATACTAACACCTCTTGTTGAGTCTGTGCTTAGCATAAGCGCCAGTTTGTTTTTATGTGCCCATCCCTGTTGTGGTGACGGGCTATGTTTAGCTCTGGTTCATTCATCTTGCAAATTTTCATCACCGTTGATACAGTAACGTGTTATCCTCTTTGAAATAAGTTAGTGTTTGGTCGTTATTCAGTGATTAGAGTCACTGTACTTCCAACTCCCTTTGTGGCGTGGTTGTGGGTGGGGGGCGGGCAGCGTCGTGATTCAGTTCCCCGCATCTCAGCTGAAGTAAAGCAGCATAAATCATATGGGAATAACCATTGATTTCAAAAGCTACACTGTAACTTCTATTGTTTTGATTTCACAAGCATGTGATCGACCAACCAGCTGATACTGTAGCTGTGTGTTACACACTGACTTATAGCATTCTTGCAGAGTGGAAATTGTATTTTTCCCATTGAGATGGTCAACCACTCACCGTGCCCCAAAACAGTGGTCTCTCCCTTAGCAAAAATGAGACTGGTTAACGTCATTTGAAAGCCGAAAGCATAACTTTCGTACACTTTATGGCCTTGATCCAACTTGTGGCTTTCCTTCCTTGGTGACGATGCAAGAGTGGGAGAAAAAGACCAAAGCATCCCCCCTGCTTGGAATTCACAAATGATGGTATCCGGGCCCCGAGGCAAACGCCTTCACTGCCCAGCAAAGTTGCTATGTCAGCACCCCGCCCCAATTCCCTTCCCCCTCAAGAGTGCCACAAAAAGC
This sequence comes from Ophioderma brevispina, assembly GCA_023653785.1. Lineage (NCBI taxonomy): Eukaryota > Metazoa > Echinodermata > Ophiuroidea > Amphilepidida > Ophiodermatidae > Ophioderma > Ophioderma brevispina. Next base: position 26,531 of record JAMKCH010085696.1, read on the forward strand.
CTCACCAAGCGAGAATCAATCCTAACAAGGACCTACAAAGTCGAGTCCCTTGTGCAAGCAGGTGGGATGTGCTGATTTCATTTCATTCAACCACTTCCTTAGCGAATGCCCCCACTTTCCAGAGCAAGACCGCAAGTAAAATCGCGAACTTCGCAAGTGTCCACATCCTTTGATGAATCAGATGACGACTCAACAAATATGATTGTTCCTTCGCGACGAACATGGATGAGTCCACGGTGTCAGAGCCATCAACTGCCCTACGTGTTCAGACTGGTATGTCTCCTTATTTGGACACCTTGGACCGATCATGCAAGTTGGGGTGTGGGGGCGTCTCACGATTGATGTGTAGCCACAGGAAATCTCATCCGCGAATCTACAGTTCTATCCCTAGAGGCTCAAAATCGCAAGAGCACACCCAGTCTGTCTGCCCACCATGACCAGGCCCGATGGTCATATCCCCTCTTGTTGTGGTTGGAGAAACATCGGTCACCTTCACTCGCGACGACCACAAATTCTTTTCGTGTCTGGTGGTATAAAGCCTTGAATTTTCCAGTATTGCAGGAAGCCCCTTTACGAAGCTGAACATGTCGCAGTTCGTCCTCAAACAGCAATTATCAATTTGGTTATGGCACCTCTACACATATGGATCAATCACAAATGTTCTGTAAAGCACCACAACGTACGTCGAGCTCATGTCCTGCGTCACACAACCATCGTCACAGCACTACTGGTATGGCCTGGCGAATACTTGAGGATCTTCCTGAAGAGGTAGCAGAGTTCGACTCCACTTTTTGCTTTAGAACCGACGTTTGGATGCTAGTGTTGCCAAGACCCTCCGATCAGACCAGCTATGGCCCTGTCCAAGTCTCATTCAGAGTGTTTTGGTGGCAAAGAGTCCGCATCCCCAATAACAGCAGCGAGCCCCTCGTCCTTGGCGACACGAGCAGTTTGGGCAAATCCGTACAGTATACTTACCTCAACCATTCACACAGACACTGACGTCCCATTTCAGGCATCAAGCCCTGCCACACCAAGCGCTCTCCTCCCAAAAGTACACTCGGCTAGTGTCTCTCTGGTCCAGAATCACACACTAGCCCGACGTAAAATCCAAATTTCGGTTCGTGCCCTCCATGAAGAATTTGATGAAGTTTTTGACCATACATTCCCTGGATACATGGCGCTGCCGGTCCCCTTTCAAGCTGTTGTGAATATGGGTCCTGTACAGCCACCACAACGCAAAGGCCGACTTCCCCAGTATGCCCATGATAACCTCCAGGAACTGCAACCAAGTTTGATGAGCTTGAAATTCTTGGGGTCTTTGCACGAGCCAGAAGATGGCGGTATTGCAGTTGAGTACCTCAACCACCCCTCATTTTTGGTTAAGAAGCCCAGTGCGGTTTTCGTTTAGTTAATACTGCATTCGCTGATGTAGAGGTCCAGCAACCCCAGCCCTTCACTTATGCCTGATGTGGATTCTCCCTTATGGTAAGATTGCTAAGTGGACGTACCCTTATAGCAACTGACCTCACCAGTGCCTTCTAGCAGATTCCCCTCTCTCGCCAGTCTATGACTACTGTGGTGTAGCTACTCCATTTCGGGGCGTCCGTGTATACACAAGATTCCGCAATGGGTAAATGCCTGGTTCTGAAACCGGCACTTGAAGAGCTCATGGTTTCCCGTTTTCTCGGTGACTCCTGGAGAATGGTTTGGGGGTTGCAAAAAGCTTGCTATGATTTGTACTCGGTGGTGAGACATTGATGAGTTGCTTCATAATTGGAGATTAGTTCTACATTCTCTGTACAAATGTCATCTGGATTCTTTTCTGTTCCTGCATCCAAACGGTTATTTGCCCCAAGAGTACTGTCATCTTGGGCTGGATCTGGTCCAATGAACTCTTCAGGCCAGTCCACACCGTGTGGCTACGCTTTCCATTTGTGCACCCCAAAAAGAGGTCGGTGGAATAGATCGTTCATTGGTGCATTCAAAGTCTTGGCTCGCGTAGTTCCTGATTGTGCTATACTTTGGCCCCATTTAATGCTGTGTACATGCCGCCAGACACAAGACATCACATGGGTCTGATGACCTCTCTGCTGCCTTTCAAGATGCTCAAGTGCCTAACTCCACACTTCTACTACACCCTTTCCCACTCCCAGATGACAACTTGGATTGTTCTGATGGCTCTGTCAGAAGCCCAGTATTGGGTTCAACTTTGTATCTAACCTGCAATGGCAGACCACACCTTGCTGGATTCTTCAGTGCCAAGTTGCGTGGACGCCAACCGCACCTGGCTACCATGTGAAGTTCAAGCCTTGTCTATTTCTGCTCTACCAGCACTCAGTCCTTTCATTATTCAATCCAAACACCATCTGGTAGACTTACTGTAGTAAGCCATGTGTGGCAGGTCCTTTGATAAGCTGGCCGTGGAGACGTTTTCCGGGTGCCACATTTGTGTCCACAGTAAGCCGTTTACAAGTGACCGTTTCTCATGTCCTCTGATCGCCACATTCCATCTGATTTGGAAGTGCGGACTTACGTAGAACCCATGCGTCACTTGGTCCAGGGCCCCAGGCACCACGTCCATCAAAGAAAACCACTAATGTCAAAGATGTGAAACGATACTACAAGTTCTTCCATGCAATGAATGGTCTGTTGGTCGCCCGCCGTGACCAGCCACTTCCCCTTTCCCCTCACAACGCTAGTGTATTATTGTTCTCCCAAGTTCTGAATGCCTCCTTACTTGCCCTGCACTTCAGTTAGACCATCCCAATCCGTCACCAGCTAAGTTCTATGACCGCCCGATTTTTCTACGCCTTGGACATGGACAGTCTATTGACCGGTGACATCCAGCTGTCCACATCACTGTGGCATCCCTCTCAACACTCCACACCTCTGAGCAAGCATCCACAGGATATCCTCCTGAAGTGTGGCGTCTGCATTTTTCCAGCAGATGTCCTTAACGTAACCGCCAGGTGAGCCTTATCTGCGGGAAAACACAACGTCGTTCACCACGTCGTGCCTTGTGGATAACAAACAGCATGCAACGCTACGGTGATGCCTTGATCCGCCTCTGCATAGAAATGCGTCCACGGGATGGGCCACCGGCTGTCTTTCGTACTGATCCCGCCCTGGTTTCTCACGGCCTTGTCGCTGATTGAGCTCCTCAGGCCTATCATTAGCATTGAGGTTGGACCTCAAGAATGTAAACAAAATCCCATCGCAGAATAAGGCGTTCGCGATTAGAGGATGAACTGTTACGGCAGGACCCCCTGGGGCGGCCCTGGTATCCCCTCGTCAAACACACGCTCTCACTCTCCCCCATCATGTCTAAATTCTCGGATTAGGGTCACTCGGTCTCTCGTCACGTAATGGGTTGGTCTCAACGGGATCAGTTCACAAACCAACAAATACCTTTTCTGACCAGCCAGATGACTCCAGTCCAATCATATCGATCAGCAAACCACCCCATATTGAAAAATTCAAAGGCAAACCCTTAGGATATTTGCCCCCCACACTCAGTGGAAGTGTCGGTGCCCTATAGTGTACCTGGTCCTTCAGACCGCGACAAATCACGTGCGCAGGAACAGAGATTGTGGCCTTCCGTCGAGGACATGTGGTGTAATGTTCGCAAGTTTGTTGGATCCATTGAGAAATACTTCGTAGCGTACACCAAAAAGTCAGAAGCTATGGTCCCAATTCACTTTTGGAGCACAACCCCACTCATTCCGTTTTGGATCATCCCTAGCATCAGTTGACACTGACAGTGATGACATCACTATGTTGAGCCCCATGCAAAGCCCCCGACTTCCACCGCTTATTCCACTGAACTCTCTTTAAAACCAGCCAGTTCTAAGAAGATCTCCCAGTTACTAGTACTACCCAAGAACCAGAAAAGCCAGCAGCTGGAGCTCAGTCACAGTTAAGAGCTAGTAATCTTGATCCTGTCTGCAGCCCTATGTATAGTGGGAAACCTAGAGACAGCACCTCATAGCTTGCCAAGACGTTTCTGAAGTCAAGCTAGAACTTTCCTAAGCCCTTGACGTTTGCTTTGGATTAGCTGTGTTCCACATCAGCTTGATTGTATTAATTAAGGGGCAGAATAATCCCCAAAGCTGGGAGGGTAGTCTACCCCTATGAAGGCCTTAAGTTTTTGACATAACCTTTGGTTCCTTTGAACGACTAGCATACTTTTGCCACCATTTTGTGACTTTGAGCAGGGACTCTATCATTTTGTGACTTTGAGCACTGACTCTAGTGTTTTTTGAAGTCTGACATAAGACTCTTATGTGTAATTATATGCCTTTTCTTTCTCCCACCTTTTTTGAAGGAAGAAAAATGGTTACGCCAGTTTGTGTAATTGACCATCCCTGTTGGGTGACGGTCTATGTTTAGCTCTGGTTCATTCATCATTCCGAGTTTCATCAGTTCATCATCACGTTTGATCCAGTTAACGTGTTTATCCCTGTAATAGTTAGTGTTGGTCAATATCCAGTGCCTAGAGAGTCCTTCAACTCCCGTTGTGGCGTAGCACATTTTAGAACCCTGTCAACACTAAATAGGAAAATTATTTAAAACTAATACGGGTCAACCAAAAATGAACATTATTTTGTCTCATAACATCCCAACCAAAAATCTTTTAGCACTAAGATATCACAAGTAGAAAAATAGTAGCTTCTTCATGGCTATTAGGATCGGACATGGTCTTTTCCAACCCCTTAACTTTTAGGTTAGGCCTTCAAAAAACTTGGGTTGTCTACCACGCCCCACTTCATCCCATATGGGACTGCTATAGTCCCCAACCCCATCAAATTCACGGGTTGAAACTCGGCATTCAATAAATAAATAACCAAAACAAGGGAGTAGGCACTGTGTAATAACTTACCACATTTATACTAGTTAGTCAGCTTTGCACGAGCCGTATAAGAGCCAATCTCCCCCCCTGATAGTCCTTTGCTACATACATTGCCTGATAAGAATTTGAGAGCACCTAAGCATTAGACAAGAGCTTCCCCTTGTTCATGATATTCAACTCTACTTAGTAATGAGACTACCAGATCTGAATGAGAAGAAAAACAAAATAATTACTAATATTATGAAAAAGCTAACTTCCATGTGGGTAATATCATTATCAATGGACAGTTTTATTTTCAGATCTTAGTTTATTTCCTCTTAAAACTAAAATATGCATATCACTATTACAATTTTATTCAAAATGAAATATCAGTGGAATTGCAATCAAGGGGACATTTCCCTGCCTTGAAATATTGAGTCCAACCAAGCAAAACAGTCATGACCTGGATGGTATATGAATAGATTGTCTTTGCAACCTTTGGGTGAAATTCCAAATTTTTCATAGGCTACGTATATACATTTTAGACAAGAAACACCCTTTTTGCTATGTCAGCCAAGCCTCTTTTAATGTAGCTACTCACGCAAATAATCAAAATGGATTAGAGCACTACAGATACAAACCAAACCACATACTGTTTTAGGCGCTTTGATGTGGGTCGGTCATAGGTGTTCCCATGACCTACATACAACCTCGTCTTGGTCTGTTATTCATACCAAAAAATCAAATCTAACCCTTTATAGGTGGAGTTGAATCTTCATCTCCAACGGGGTTGGGATAAGAGAATATTCCTTGACAACATATACAAATTTCAAAATGTTTGTTACAATTTTCACTTTATATGTTTAAACCAATGGATTGGGATTCTTGGCCGCCCTCTCCTTGGCCGCCATCCCCCCAGTATCGCGGATTTATAGAGAGAGCCATCTATTGCCTAAACTCAATAGCGATCTGTGTAAATCAGCATTTTAACCTTAGGGGTTTGACGTGTTAGTGTCTACTCGATAAACTTGTCCAGAAAGTGCACATATATGGTATTTACAACGATGGCTGATTACGAATCTGAAATAAAAAAGTGGGGTCACCCCCGACTTTGTTTTTGAATGCTAGAGCCAAACAAAAAAGGTATGTTGTCCTTTTTAACCACGCAAGTCTATGGAAAAAGCCAATTTGACGTTTGGATCGCCTACAAAATAAAAAGTTCTCGATAAAATTTTGTAATTTCTAATATGTTGAGGTCCCGATGTCGTTCTTTCCCAATTCAATATTTGGAAATAAAAAATGAGGGTCCCCGCTTACTTTTTCATTACAACAAACAAAAACACAACAACGAGAAAACCAATGAATGTTGACAACTTTTTTTTTTTCAATTGGGGTGGGGGTGTGCGTCTTATTGGGGCGGCAAAAAAATCCTCGCACATTCGGCAATGCAGCAAAGGCAAAGAGAGGCATAGAGATGCACGATTTTAATAAACGCAAACACACGCACCGTTACCGCGGGTAAAAAAATCTGCGCAATGATACCTTCGCAGCTCAAACTAAAATGCTCTTTCCATTTTGTCGATGACTGGGCGCTAAACTGAATGCTGAAGGTGTAAAGCAGCATGCGCGTAAACCATCACACCCCCCAACCCCCTTACCAACACTTGGGCTCCTTCTGCCCAGCTTCGCTTCAGTGGTTTGAAGGGAACCATTACTTAAAGCTATCAAGAACATAGCAATTCTGGCCCAGAGCCCTGCTCTAGATTTGGTATACATAATGTCTTCACCTCGAGTTGTTTTTCAATTAAAGACACTATCAGTGATTTGAAAAATATTGAGAAATTTCAGGAACACTTCAAAGTGAAGATAAGAGTCGTAGTGAATTCTCAGAGATTTAACCTTTTTTCCAGCTGTAAGAAGGAAAGAAAAGGAAGAAAACAGCAAGTTTTCCAAGAACTATCCCGGATACGAGTCTCCATTCAGTACGTGTTGTAGTAAAGTGGGGCGTTCGGACAGTAATGCCTAAAATCCTCCGCTTTGCCCTTATTACGTTGCTTCTGGTCTTATCATTTGCAGGGTATTTTTAGGATACCTTGTACTTGTTACGTACATGCTAAAATCTGATTTTGATGATTTTTTTTTTCGATGTTGCGGGCTATTTTAGCAAATCACTGATAGTGTCTTTAACTGCAACCTATATTCAGCACTGGTCTGCCCAAACAGGGTGGGATTGGGTTTGCCGATGGGAGGCCAGTAAGTGCCAATCTGTATCGCTAAAGTGTCCTTGATTGCAAGGCCCATGAAATTGGCCTAGCACAGGTCCCGATAAAGGGGTTCCAGGAAAAATTATGTAAGAGAATATACACAAAACATACGCAAGCTGCCTATGAACAACATACGTTTAAAGTGCTTGGTTTCCGATTTATGTGTATTGGTTTCTCTACTTGATATGACAGCCGGCACATTTGCACATACACCCCATCAATCAAGTACCGTGGGAAACAAACTTGCGGTTTTTGATGGTAGACGCAATAATACATGTTGCAAAGTCCTATTCAATACTGTGCTATAGTAAAGTGGTTAACCACTAAAACGGTGGTTTTTTGTTTATATCTTTGGAATGAAAGTTGGATTTGAGGCTCAAATGTTTCAGGAGCGATACTAGAAAAATACGGCCTTTTCATCGATACCTCAAAAGCGATCACTACTTCCGGGTAAAGACAGGATGGGGGTCCCAAAGACGATCGGAACACGCCCCTTTAAGAAGTCCTTCTTTCTACATTGAAAAACCACTATGACATTTATATTGTCAGACAGATCTGACCAAATATTGTGTTTTGTGTTTGAAATCCAGCTCACTTACCTAATACATTGTTTTCTCTATGATTATTGTTTTAAAAACACTGAATATTTAAATTATTTTGAATATAATTATTTACACACACTTGTAAGATTGCCACCACTAACATCAACTGAAAAATCAAACAACAATCCTAAAATGTTAATTTAGAAATACTTTTGGTTTAAATGTTGAATGTGATATTCAAATGAGGGTTTGTAGGGCCACGAATGTTGATTTTAACAGGTGACTTATGAAAGAAAAAGTAATACCATTTGGCAGGGATGGCTATTGATTATTGATTAAAACTGTAATTGTTTGAATTGCTTCTACAAACACTAGGTTTAAATAATATTCTGAAAACTCAGTATATTTTTCAAATTAAACCTAATTGGTTTCAACGTAGATTCTAATTTATGTCAGTAAAAGCTATTAAACAACAAAACTGTTGTTTAGATTATAAGAAAACACCATACCAATACTTATTTATATTACTTCACATTCACATTCACCAGTCAGTTTTCAGCTTATATGAAAAGGGTGCAGCTTCCCCCAGCCAGCTTGGATGCTAGCTTCATCAACTCACACTCACTCTCACTCACTCTTCGCAATCATCTGACGGGACTCCAAGATGGTTTTCCATATTCTTTGTTCTCTAATGCATGCTTCTATCTACCTGAATGTATAACCTGTCTTTCTTGTAGCTTCGCAATTTAGCTACAGCTTTTGTATTTCCTTTCCACAAAACAGTTAAGAAAGCTGCAAACATCTTTTCAATTGAGCCCTATAATAACCCTTGCTATAACATTAGTACTACTTAACGGTGCAATGATAGATTACACAAGATCACATTCAGTGTCCCTAACAAATCTAACGTAACGATTTTTTTTGCCCTGACGTAAAGCTTCCCATCAAAAACATACCCATCTAATAGTCCTTGCATATCATCGATTTTACTGGAATTGGCACTGCTGAGGTCAAAAGGTTGAGAGGATAAGTCTTTTGCTCAAATTTTTGTTGCTGAATCCGGAAAATCCAGGTCTTAGTTGCAAGTCAAGGCCGTCGTGTTGGGGTGAACATCTGCATTTTTTACGAAAAGTCATGTTTTTTCAAATAACACACCCAACAATGGTATTTGCCCTCCTTTCCCTTTAAAAAGACTACCTTTTAGGCTAGAAAGAATGATGTTGGTATCAATGATAATAATGTACTGGCCATTTTAAATCTATAAGACAAAAGTGGCAGAATGAGATTTCGTCGTGGTGTAATTTGGGCTAAATAATCTTATTTTGGGGGAAAAAGGTCAATTTTTTTGCATTTTTTTAATTAAACTTTTATTGTTTAAGCATAATCAATTAACTTAATTTGAAGACATATTATATGCATGATATATTGGATGTTCATGTATAAACCTCGAAACCCCCACAATTGTTTTCTTTGTTTTTTCCCACTAAATTTAGGCAATATCACTACCCTTACCTAAAGCAGATTTTGCGCCTTCTTTATAAGATCAATGCACTTGAGTACTACGACACTTGACTAAATTGCTAAAGTGTTCAAAGTTTCTCCACGAATAAATAGGAAGGCAGTATACGGATTTTTGGACAGCTGATCAATCACGTGGACAACTACATTTAATTTCATCAGTAACAATCGTGGGATTTGGGTGGTGGAAAGTCAAGTCATACAATCTTGACCGTCGGGTTATAGGTAAAGCATTGTGATATAGTCCGCCCGCCGCGTGGTATAGTCCGCCTTTATCACTGTTCCGTGTCCGCCCATGACTATACTAAACCCACGTTTCTTCCTTGCTTCGTTTTTGGTCCTATTACACATTTGAGATTTCACACGCAATCAAGATGGCGTCCAAAATGGCTGCCAATTGGTAAAATTATAGACAAGGTTCATACATTCAATTTGGTTTCGTTCTAATTAGCAAGTAATTACCCATTATCTGACTTTCCCAATCAACAAAATCAATGGAATTTTGTTTCCTGGCATTAGTAATTTCCCCATTATCATTTTTGTTTCAATTAGAAAAAACAACTAAGATGTCGTCCCAAAAGGCCCGCCAAATACACTGTAAAAGTCAACGGATAACACTTTTTGACACTTCAATGCGTTTATATTATTTATATTTACAGACACAACAAGGACGCGTTTGCACAAATTAACACTAAACATATGTCTAAACTGGCGTTCGGTAGTAATTAAATTAACACTTAAAGTTTTAATACTTTATCCAGAATAACATCTTAAAGTGCTAATCACACTTAAAACCTGTTTAAATTCCTTTTAAGTGTTAATCTTGTGCACGCCTTCTATAAATACCTTTGGTACAAATATAACTTTAACTTGTTGCAGGTTTAAAAAGTGTTTATCCGTTGACTTTAAGTGTATACAAATTCAGAGAAAATGCACATGGTTTAAAAGACCGCAATAGTGGTAAGCCGCATAAATTATTAGTTTACAGTAGGTAATGGTTTTCTAGTAAATAGAGCTAAAGCCTGAATTGCATTTTTTTTTTACAAGGTTGCTATAAAGTAATGGCAAATAATAGAAGTGTTTCTTATCATAAGTAACTAATACCACATAAACGTTCATTTTGAATGTAGTTTACCCGTTTCATCAGTTTACTTTGGCATAGAATTTCTTCTTTCTTGGAATATTTGATGAAAGAAACATGGTTTAAAGTTTATTTTTATATAACATTGTCCACTGCTTATAAAACTATGCCAACAAATTTTGAGACCTGATTTGAGCTGATTCATACAATTGTCAGTACTTTGACATGGAATTCCAGCTATAGAAATATTAAGGTCAACAAAAATGGGTACTAAATGAACATTTGGTTAAACTGTTAACACTGTTTATAATATCCATCTTTTAAGTATTGCTGATTCGTACAATATTGTCAGTACTTCGGCATAGATTTCCAGCTAGGAATATCAGGCAAAAGCGAAAATGTATAAATGGGCAATTTAATAAGTACCGACACTGCTAGTATATCAACATATACTAGCCAACTTTCAGTATTCCAGGGAGCACTCCACTGATTCATACAATTGCTAGTAATCCGGCTGGCCAGGAGAAACGTCCGCTGGACTATCAGGATCCACCTACAAGGGTGAAGATAGGGCAACTCAATTCTGTGCTCTCACGTAACATTATTTCACTTTTATTCCGTTGTCGTCCTATGGAGCCCGGACTATGGTTCCCGGCCAACATATCTCCTTTTTTACAACCGGTAATTGGCATGGAATTCCATCTAGGAATATCAAGATGAACAACACATGTACCGAAATGCCCTGTTTAATAGTGATTGCCGCTCCTTTTCATTAAGCTTGCAAACGTTTAATATTCTGAAACACTTGACCTAGGTTAATATATAAGTGTTTCGGGATCATGACAGTTTGGTAACGGTGGACAATTAAATGTCCATTTTAGTACCATTTATTACTTTAATCTGCTATTATATCTAGTTGGAATGTTTCCCGAAATATAGTTTCTTTACATAGTTTTATAACCGGTTTTGACCATCGCTATAGATAAACTAGCAGCGTAGGATCGCTTCACAAAGTGGAAGGGGCCACTGGCACTTTATGGGCAATTCAATACTTACTTCGTTTTTCTCATGCAGCGTTGATAGCCCGACGTGGTAATCGAGCGAGTATCATAAACCACTTTGGAAATGGGGGGGGAGGCCCCCACTTTCAAAATTGGAGAAACCATGGCCCCTGGCTTCCCTGGATCAGCCGCCGCTGAATGTCAAATTCCTGCCGAAGGTACTGGCATTGTATGAATCAGCTCAAGGGTTTCCTGGAAATACTGAGAGTTTGCTATAGTTTGATAAGCGATGGGCAGTTGCTATATAAAATGTCCATTTTGTCCATATTTACATTGACTCATCTGTTGCTCCTAGCTGGAATTCCATGCCGAAGTACTAGCAATTGCATGAATCCTCCGCCTAATTAACAGATGGACCGTTTGCTGGTATAGTTTAACAAGCGGTGGTGCACTTGCTAAAAATTCCATTTTCGACAATTGTGGCTTTCCCAGGATATTTTAACTGGAATTTAATGCCGGGTTATTGGCAATCGCATGAATCAGCTCAAGAGAGTCCTTGAATACTGACGGTTGCTAGGATAATTTTTTTGATACGGAGTGTTTAATAAAGCTTTATAATATTTGTCCATTTTAGTACAAGTTTAAGCTTTTACCTGATTTCCTACCTCCTCCTGGAATTCCATGGCCAAAGTACTGGCGATTGTATGAATCAGCTCATTCACTTCTTTATAATTATGAGTTTTATAGCATAGTTTTATGCGCTGGACATCCCTATATAAAATGTATGTTAGAACCATATTTTCTTTCATCAATATTCCAAAGAAAAATTCTATGCCTAATTACTTAATACAAACAGACAACTCTTCAGTAACTGAGTATGGGCATACTTCGTTAGCCACCTTTTAAAAAAAGCACCACTACAAGACTGTAGCTATACATTTTCCTATTGTTTGTTAATCAATGAACGGAACCCAATTCCAATGATTTTTTTAATTTGATCCATTTTATTGATGGATGTTATACACTATTTTCTATTTTACAATTTGGGGCGGATCATTGTGGACACCATCGTGGGATTTTATTTTATTGGGAAAAACATCAGATAATGGGGAATTACTTGCTAATGATTGAAACTCAAATTTCAATGATAATTTTCCCAATTTGACCCATGTTTTGATATTTTACACCTTTCAAGAATTTTTTATCCATTTTGGCAGCCATTTTGGCGGATATTGTTGGATTTCCATTTTGGAGGATTTTATATAATTGGGAAAATACAATGATGGAAAATTTCTAACTACTACGATTAGAACCTCAATTGCAATATATTTTTCCCAACTTGCCAATCTTTTTGGAGGTTATACACCAGTTTCTAAGATTTTACCCCCATTTTTGGCAAGCAATTTTGGACGCCATCCTTGGATTTTTGTTAACATCTAAAAAATCTTGTCCTTAGTCTTGTTACTGTCCAACGCCCTTAAAAGGTACCAACCGTGCAGGGTTGTGTGAGCTGAAAGCTGATAACTGACGTATGGGGAGGAGTACATTAGTGGATTACTTCTGAAGGTCGTAGTTGCTGATGGCTGTTTTGAAATTGGTTTAGTCTTCTAGTATTGTTATATATTCTGGTATAAATTTCAGTCGACACATTTTGTAATAGGACCTAAAACGAATCAAAAAGTTGTTGGTATAGTCATGGGGGTGCATGTGACCTCTCCCCCGCAAAGGAACAAAAAATCTCAACAACTATAATTATCACATTGGAACCTTATGAATCGAAGAGAGCAGTCAAGATTGTATGGAATATAACATGAATTCCACCCACAAATACTGCTATTGTTTTCAACAACACGATAGAAGTTGAATTAGGTTGTCACGTGATTGATCACTGACGCATAATCATATACCCTGCTTCCTATGATTTCTTGAAGAATCTTGAACACTTTAGCGCTTTATCGTCAGTGCAGTAAGAACTGAAGTGGCAAATTTTACCTTATAACCATTAAGTGCGGCAAAATCTCCTACGGTAAGAAGGCAGTATATTGCTAACACAAGTAGGGAAATATAAAGTAAGGGCATTTTGGTGGGGTTTCTAGTACACAAAACCATCCAGTTATATCATGGAATAATAATTCTTCAAATTAAGTTATTGATATACTACTTCAACAAAGTTTAATTTAAAAAAAATGCAAAAAATTGACTTTTTCCCCCACCTTGAGATATTTAAGCCCAAAATACACCACCTCACCGCTTCTGTTACTTTTGTCGTATGAATACAATGAACAAGTAATTATGTTTATCGTTTAATACCAAAATCATCTTTCTAGCCCTTAAAGAGTCGCCTTTTTACAAGAGAAATACGATTTTTGTGTGTTTTATTTAAAAAAACCTGACTGTTCGTTAAAATTTCAAATTTTCACCTCTCACCCGACGGCGGCTGCAACTAAGACCTTGATTTTTCCGATTCAGCATAAATTTTTGAGCAGACTTGACCCCCTCAACCTTTTGACCTCAGACACTTCATTAAATGCGATGCTATGCAACGGACTATAAAAGGATTAAGCTGAGAAAATTTTTCTTTGGTACAAAAATTTGAAATTTCTAATTTTGTTAGGAGCAAACTATGAAATTCAGCCTATGTTTTATATTGAAATAAAAGCAATCAAAATCACCTTTTTTCCCTCTCTTTTAATACATTTCTGTGCCAAGACAAGGTACAACTCTATTGAGGGTCTAACCTATTATGAAATTATTAAAGAAGACACAATATTTGGTGCCTCAAACTTCTCTCATGCACCTTTAATGTCCTTGCTTGAATCAACAAGATTGGGCTGCAAGCCTTATTGAGGGAATATTTGCTGTCAGACACCCCTACCAAAAAATGTTACGTTGCCTCCTTGCCCGCTACAAATTTTTAAAATTACCAGTAAATTATTTACTGTACACATGGGCGATCAACCCTAATTTCATCAGGCAAATGTTTATCTTTTCTTGCAAAATTGTTAATAATGCACACTGTTTGACCATAGGTTGACACTTTCTGACACAAAACATTACTGTATTTATTAATAGTCTTACACTTCCATTAACCTCTTAATTTAGTGCAGTCCCCCCACCTCGTCAATCTAAAAAGAATCCCAACCGGCAGACGACCAACCACACCCCACCCCGCCCAATCTTTTTTCACTTGAGCGCCACACAACCATTTTTTCCCCTAATCATTTGATGTCAATAATTGATAGAGATTTTTATTGATCTTTCACATCTGAAATCTGCATCATGATACTACAAAAGTGGGTGCTACAATATATGATATCAGCACGGTGGAGCTCTTTGTAGTCCTCATTGGCAAATTTTCCCCAACCAAAGGTGAGTTCCCGCCTACCACCAGCTACCCAATCAACATTCACCCTTCCGTGTTGAGCACATCATCCTCGATGCCTGCTATAATATGCTCAATTTTTTAAAATCTCTACTTCCTGCTAGCAGCAAATCTAGCTGCTCTCAAATAGCACCTAGGATCACTCAAATCTGATACTTTGAAGATTATTTTCAATGCTGTGTTTCTCTCCTCTTAGCTGCCCCCTCCCTACAATATGCCTTCTTCCAATGCATTAGGGGTAGATATAATGCATCACATGCCTCACATATGCCGTCAATGATGGGAGAGTGCCCTAGGCTAAACCTGTGAAGAATAGTGAAAAGAAAAATTTCATCTTATGGAAGACGAACATTTACCCAACACGCAAGCCTCATGATTTTTGTCTTAAAGCTCATTAATTATATAGCCTATAATGCTGTAAAAACTGCTACAGAGATGTTTCTCTATGATTGAATATCTGTTGGTGCTGAAATTTGCAGGATTCACAATACATGTGGCATCCAGCGTTTTCATTGCCAGACCCATTTTTGACAGAACGGGTAAACAGCCATCCCAGTCACCACCAGATTAACATGTAAGTAAAAAAGCGATATTATTAAAACACATTATTTTTTTATAAATCATTTAACTAAGGGCCCCCTGTTTCCTTTCCAATGTTGACTGAAATATATGCAATTTCCTTCTGAAAGTGGAATGCCCCCAAAATACCTATTTTAGCACCCCTAAAAAACAGAGAAAATGGTCCTCAACCAACCAGTGACCGCAGGTCACACCCTGTCGGCCCTTACTCTTCCCCAATGCGTTTGGCTCAGAGCCCACACGGAAGCGTGCACATAACGATGTTGTGGGGCTGGCCTGGAAAGCGGGGAATCACTTGGGAAAGGAAATCAGGCCTCAGTATATGATTTATAAACATATGTGTTTTTTAAACTAATCACTTACACTGATCTGATTCCCTTACACAATGTTGAGCTGAAAGATATGCATTAACCCCCGTTGAATCAATAATTTCAATCAACACCAGACTAGCACACTCAGTCGGAGGTGTAACATGATATTTCGGAGAGGGCAGCCATAGGATGCCGTCAAAGGTAGACCAAAAACGCCAGAGCCGAAAAACACCTGGAATATAGATCCCTAAAAGTCCAGGAAGCAAATAACTCTCCCCTAGACAGTGGAGTATACCAGGGGTGAGTAAAAGGGTCCTTAGACTTATAATTGTGATTTAAAGACCTGGCCAAAGTTTTTTTGGAGGAGAGCCAGAGCGCTAATCCCGCAGAGAAACCAACCCAAGCCTAAGGAATAGGCGCGAGTAGGCCCGACAGAGACTGGAGTGCGTCGTAAGGGCCTGGACAAAGGGCCCCGAAGCACCCCGCGGCAAAGGCTGAGAACAAGGCCTCACAGCCTTGCGAACAACTGAGGCTCCGGGAGGGAACCAGAGTAGCGCAAGGCGGAACCCGCGTAAAGACGCGGGTCAAAGAAAGCCGAATCCCAAAAAACGGTGGAGCGGGCCCCCTAGATAGGGGGTCCGATCCAAACACCACAGAAGAACCCCACGTAGAGAGGCCGGGGGAGATAAAGGTTGAGAGACTGAATGAAGGCTAAAGACCCCAGCCCCGTGGAGGGCTGAGAGATAAGTCCAACACTGACCCGGAAGAATCGCTACAAGGAGAAGGAACTCTCCGAGCTATCCAGCCGGGAAAGGGACCCGAAAGACTAATAAAGGCGAGGGCTAAAGCGACGCCGCACCCAAAGGACGATTGGGGGCTTTCGCCAAGAAACCGCCCGATAGAACTCAGAAGCCAAGAGGGCCTAAGCTTCGGGGCAGAAACGGACGCCTTGCAGAAATCAATGGAACGAACCAACGTCACAGAAGGACGACCCACCAACCTAGGCTGTGGTAAGGCGAGGCTAGCCGACCGAACAATCCAGACAACGGACGATCGAAGACCGCCCACAAAGCCTCAAAATAGCAAAAGTCCCACCTCAGACTGTCACAGGCAGGAGATGGAGGGACGATTCAGACTCGTAGGTCACAGAACCACCGATGAAAGACCGAGGCAGCCTCCGCATACCATTACCGCGCACTATAACCGAGCAACCGAGAGCAAGTTCAAGGCTAGATAATGATAACTAGCACTTCCCCAGATCCGGCCAAGTCACATCCTGGCCCGAAAGGTAAACAAAGTGGTTAACCACCGAGAAGTACCAGAAGGAGACCCAGAGGTTAGTCTGCAGAAACAACTAGTCGAGCCCGAGAAGGCGACCCTAGCCGAGAGCTTCACTACTGTCGTGAAGCCCTAGAAGCCTAACCAGTGGCGAATGCAAGCAGAGAGCAGGTGGAACAAGTTCTTAGAAGACACGAATGATCCTAACTGAGGAACTTCTGGGTCCGAACGCCAAATCGGTAATCGAGGAGCCAACAAAGTATCCGCTTAGCGACTCCGGCTACGGGCATAAGGATGCCCACCGAGAAAGAGGAACCACAGACAGCAATAGCTGCCTTCGACACATATCTCCGAGGAAGAAGAAAGTGAAAGGAGAGCCCCTGCGAGTCTACCCGAACTGGCGAGATACCTATTAACCCTTCAAGAGACGAAGGCAGCCATTTTGAGAATATTGGGTGTTTTTGGGTGCTTTTGTAATTGCTCTGCCTTATTTGAAATTTTATCAAGTAATATCTCTAAATTAGGAAGAGGTTTTTTATTGTTGAGTGATTTTTTTTTCTTCAAAATTTATTAGTATATATTAAATACCTTTTATTTTGATCCCAATACAGTGCAGCAAAAAAAATCCATTTGAGCAATTTTGAAAAAAATAAAAAATTATCAAAAATCACATTTTTTTCAATAAAATGAAAACACTGATCGTGTATACTGTTATGTCAATTGAATGTTACTAGTGCTATGTAATGTGTTAGTTAGTTGAATAAATGTTACCTTTTTTCAAAAACTAAACATAATAAACAAGCAATGTCATAAAACACACAACGAATATAACAGGGTTGGTACCTTACTGACCCCACTTTGCCTGACAAACGACTCAGAATTCCGCAGCTTAACGGAATAAAGCCAGTATCACATGCCTTTAATGCCGTAAAGGCTCTGAATTTGAGTTCCAAAAACTAAACAATAAAAAATCATGTCATAAAGCAAACAAATCATAAGAATATAAACGAAGGGTGTACTTTACGGACCCCACTTTGCGCCTGACATGACAGAATCACACTTTACGGAATAAAGCACAGGACACATCACTTATTTCTGTAAGGCGCTGAATTTCTGAGTTTTCAAAACTAAACCATAAAACAAAGCATGTAAAGCACACAAAAATAAATATAAACATGTTGGTACATGTCCTGACTCCACTTTGCCTGACATGACTCCGAATTCAGCAGCCTTTAACGGAATCAAGGCACATTATCACCACATGCCCTTTATTCCGTAAAGGCTGCTGAATTCTGAGTTTCAAAAACTAAACATAAACAAAAGCATTCAAACAACACCATATAAATTAACAGTGTTTGGGGTACATTTACTGCCCCACTTTCTGCTAACACCACCATACGTTAGCCTGCAGATAAACACCAACCACCAGCTGGTTTAACATCCCTTTCCTATGCGAAGCCATGATGTTTGTGTCTGGTTTGGCCAAGTTGCATCAATCGAAACTTGCCGAATCAGACAAACAGCTATCAAAAGTTGCATCGTGGCCACCATACTATGTACAGTAGCCTATTCACCCAGTTGTGAAGCAGTAGTTGAAGCGGAGCAGTTTACAGGTGTTTCGATCTTGAAAAATACTTCTGTCCAGGCTGCTCTCTGGTCATGCATCTGTCATCCTTGAAAAACAACGTCCGCTGCCAACGTCTGCATAATCACCGGCATCTTTAAAACCGTGTTCTAATTATTGGCAGTGGTTGTATTTGAAGAAGTGATAAAGTAACTTTGGGTCAATCACTTTCCTTGAAAAAGACTTTTCGTTTTGAAAAAAAGACGGCTTAGCTTGATGGAGGTATTTATTGCTCCTCCCTGCAGGAAGTAGCTGGACGTTTGGTGTGGTCTGACAAACATTAAGTTTTCAACTGTGATAGCGCTCAAAACACTGATCCAGACAAAGATATGGACGATTGGGACGTTTTTGCAGCGTACGAGATGCGTATTTTCTTTAGTACCAGCTCGTTTTCAAGCCACGCCCGGTTGGTCGAGTGGCCTTTCTCAAAAGAATGTCGACCTTTCACGCCTTCCAAGATCGGCTGAAAGCCCTCCGTCGATACGCTAGTACATGCAACTAGCGCTGGGTATTTCATGGCCTTTGGCTTTTAAAGGTTAATGGCGAATTAACCGACCAATAAGTCGTTCTCGAAAACGACTCGCCTCCACTGCAGTTCCAGTATGGTGCTCCACCAAGAATCCGGGCAATTGATCAGTCATAATCTAAAATATCATTGAAAACCTTGATATACCACTTGCGCGATCTGCTGGTACAACGTTGTACGACACAAAGTCTGGTCAAGTCCATCGACCCCCCCCACGCTCCCCCTCCGCATGAAGTCGTTGTTGTAGAGCCTGTCAAGGATGGAATTTGCGTCCGAATATAACCATCCTCATCACGATATTGACAGTGCCGGCAGCCCCCCCCCCCCCCCTCTTGATTAATCATTATCACGCTTCGCTCGTTCCCTGCATTTGCCTTACCTACCGTGCCTGTATAGCATGCGTACATCATTGCGATCCTTGAAAGACACGGCCAGGATCGTATCCTTGAACCACAAACTTGGCATCCTTTGTTGTCCGTTCTTTCATTGCAATCAGGCATATTCCTCTCGATCTTTTGTACAAGTGACCTGCAGAGCCCATTTTCCTCTCACAATTCATCAGCCAAGGTGGGACCTAGTGTAAAAACTGTCTGTATAAACAAATACTCCCCCTCCCTTCTGGCATGCCACGCCAGTTTTAGGAACGACACGACAACAAGCCTGCCCCAGATTTCGATCATAGTCGTAGTAACGACATTGGTATATGTCGTTACTTGAAGGCAGTACCATGTGAAGGGCGTCGCAGAGAGCGAAGCTTTTCATGCCTTCACGATGGCTTAATTTTGAATGTAACTGTCCGATACGCCACATGTGCACGAGTGGGTACCATACTTTTCGTCGAGAGACACACCCCTGGGCGGCTCGACAGTTTGCCAAAATTTCCCAATCACAATGTCGACTAATGGCTGAATTTTGTACAGCCGTTCAATGCGGATCACTCTGGCATTCACTTCACTTCATTATTTGCAAATTAACACACACGATGACAGTACGAACCGATGTTTCGACTTACGCCACAATAATTGGAGTTCTGTTAGCCAAAAAGACTCGTTGAAGATGAAAATAATCAAGGGCACATTTCTGGGGGAAATACCTTCAAATAAGCAATCCGAGAAAAGCTCTCATCTCAGTGGCACTGTATCACACCACCTATACGGATGCGTGGCATGGCGCTCAAATTTGGTTGCCACAACTGCGCTGCATAGATTGGTCTGTAACACCATCTTTCAATCATACCATCAAATGGAAAAATTCACTAAAATAAAGCGTATTCCGTAGGGGGAAGTGTGTATTGCTTTCGTGGCTGCAATCTATCCGCCGGTTGGATGCTGTGGTATAATCACTCCTGCCCGGGGCTGAAACAATTTACACCTACCTCGCTTTGGCAGGTCCACGGTCCAGCCAGATATCATCGCGATCGCCAAAAATCATCATCGGATCGTGCTCAATCGCTATCAACACTTATTTCAAACATCCGAACCACTGTCAATATCATACCCAAGCTCCTCCTCATCAACCCCGAATTCACTTTCTTTATCAACTAATCACCAGCTATCGCCGTCTGCAAACAGGCGATTGAGTGATCCATTTCGTTCGTTGTTTTTGTTGTTTGGTTGATACACACACATTTCACCGGGAAAACGTAAAACTTGTATTGCGGCCATGTACGGTCATGCAGATCGCGGTGTTTCTAGTTTTCAGCCAGCGAAAATTTTCCCCTTGGTCGTCGAAATTCCCTCGAGTAGGGTGAAGTCCCCTTCTTTGTCTGATTTTTGAGGAACTTTTGTTGCAAGAGGCGAACTAGTCTATTTCATTCTCATTTTTAGCTGTCAAAGATCCGTTTAAAAAAAAAAAAAAACAACACACTTCATTCACACCCAAGTACACAACAGCCCGGGAGAAATAGCCCTTCCTATTGCGCGGCAAACCTCTAATATAGAATTATTCACGGTTCGTGCCCATTGCCCTAAGGAGATATTAAGTTTTATGACGTAAACAATAGCTCCGACCGAATATCGTCATTAGGCCCTTTTACGGTTAAGGATCCCAAAGGCCTGAGAAAAGGAGTGCCAACTCGTCAAAACCAAACTCTAGAACGTCAGACATGGAAGAATACTCACAGCGGGGTTTACACCCCCCGAGACATTCCCCCCACCCCCGTGAGCGATAAGCTCCCAACCGACTTTAAAGTTCAGTCCCTCGGAAGTGGGCAGACCAGCATGTCAAGGGCTCCCAGGTCGTAAAGACCGGAGCCAGAGCAACCGAGGAGCGGGCCCCCAAGGACCCCGAGGGTACTATGGGGAAAAAGCACAAGATCCATTCGCAAGCCGGCGTAAGACCAAGACCAAGTCCACTGAACTCCAATAACAACTGAGAAAAGCACCTGTAAGGCTATGTCGGAGAACCCACCAACCTAGGGAATACCTACCTACCCCTCGTCGGGTACTTCCACTAGGAGGCAGCACAGTTTGAGACGAATGCGTGAAATGAAAAACCCGCAAGTGACTAGATCGAACAACGTTAGCCTGAAAAAAAAACCGCTGGAGGGATGGGGAACCCCCTAATACCACCACGCTTAATCGTGAGCACACCGCGGGCTGATACCTGGAACCGCGTTAGGCCCAGACGAGTCCCAACGCTAGGCCCGAACAAGGCCCGACGCTTAGCCCGTACAAAGAGCCCAAAGAGGGGCACCGTCGATCCGACCCAAAACCCGTGTCCAAGGTCCCCCCCCCCCCGAGTGAGACAGCAGACCAGGCTATTCAGCCGGGAGCCCAGGAATGTCCGAGAACTGTCAAAGCCAGCCCCCAACCCCCGAACAAACGGGAGGAGGGATCCCTGTCAAGACAAACCGTAACCCAAACAGTGGCAGTGTCCAGGCCAAAAGCGAAATAAAGACCTCATGGCTGCCACAAGGGCGAGGAGTAAGTCCTGGGAGCACAGGTCAGGTTAGACAACATACCAAACCACCAGCACTCGCAGGACAAACAGAGCCCATATGGGTGCGAGGAAGCCCCCTGGTGGGAGCCAAGCCCCAAGAGGGAACCCCAGAGCATCACATCAAGCACTATGACCAAGCCCCCGAGAGACGGGCAAGAGCAGGCTAGGCCCCCGAGGCACCAGCCGGCATGTAGGCTTAGGTCGCGCGCGCCCTGCACCATATTGAGGACGGGAAGGGCAAGGAAACGCAAGGCGCTATGATCAGGTTCCCCTACGGGGTGGTAATCCAGGGAAAATGCATAAAGCCCCTACCCCAGGCCTATGCCGGCCCAATAAGCCCCTGGAGGGCCACGCCAGACCGGCATAGGCACAGGCCATCCTAAACCCCGAAGGGGGCCCAAGGTAATACACCAAGCAGAAGTGCATCATCCCCAGCCCTAGGCCCCAGGCTAAGCCCGACAAGGGTCCAGCCAAACTGCGAGGAAATACCAGGCCAGCTAAACCCCGCTGGAGATGAGGGTCCATAATAGTCAGTAGCAACGGCTAGGCGTGAACGCCCCAAGGCCTAGTCCAGCGAAAGTCAAAGACGCGCCAGGCTAAAGGCCAGACCCCTCCCTCAAGGAAGTCTGAGGGCTAAAGACCCAAATACCTTATCACACACCCAAGCTGGATCATGGTCTCCCCAAGGGGAAACCAGAGACTAACGCAGACGGCACGTCAACTAGGCCCCGACTCGTAAGCGGGCGCTAGGCCCGCTTGATCCCCCCAGGAGGGGAGCAGCGAACTGCACATAGCCCGAGTCCAATTCCCCAAGGAGACGCGGACCCCTAGGTAGCAGTAATCCTAACAGAGCCTAAGAGCCAGGACAGCCACGGCCTAAATGGCCCATCGCCGAACTGCCAGAGACCAGAGGCCTCAAGTCCCCGATGGGTGCACACGGCACGGGCCCCGTACTACACACCCGAAGTAGCTAGGCGACCGACAAGCATAGTCACCGCAACACGGCAGTGACGGAAGCGCCGGCGACCCAGAGCTGAAGCCCTGGGAGGGTAATCAGACGGCCCAGGCTACCCCAAGCTCAAAGGTAGCCCTAGCAGCGAAACCCACCACCCCGGCGGAAGCCGGGGCATATTGCATAAAGGCTAAGGTTCTGGACCCCCGACGAAGCTGCAAGATATAGCACGGCAGGATGCGGCCCACACCCAGGCCAAGGCGGGCTAGGTTAGCCAACGGCAGGGCAGGAGCACCCCCAAGGTGGTGTGACCCTGCATGCATAAGCTAGAGCAACGTCGCGAAATCGACGGCGGTCACCCCGGGACTACACAAGGGTGAGAGGGCTCCCACCCAAGACAAGCCCAACATGCCAGCCAGGGGGTTAATCCCCTAAGGGCTAAGGCCCCCCGTAGGGAGCCCTTCCAAAGAGCAGACTTGGGTAGACCCGAGAGAACCGCCGCCAGACCTACAGCATCCCCGTGGGGATGGCCCCTAAGCCAAGCTCGCGACAAATCCCTGCAAGGGAGACGGGTCGCGGCGCCGTGAGTTGAAATTCAACACCATGGAAAAAAGGCGGACAAACAACACCCAAGCAACAGCCCCCGTAATATGGGACCAGTCGCTGTGGTTAAGCCCTGAAATCAACGCCAACGACCGCGGATAAACGGTCACCATGCAGCGCACCCCGGCGGAATCTATGCGCCGCAAAGAGGATTGAGTGTAACATCAACCCAAGCCTATCACCCGCTCCGGGGTTGAGACGCTATAAAAGGGAGAACAGCCCCTAAAGTCCGGAATCACCAGCTATACAACCCGCGAGAGACTTTATAGCGACATGGCTATAACTCACGGGCACGCACGCGCCCTGAGAGGGCACTGCAGCCTGCAAACCGAGCCCCCCGCGGAGGCAAAAGCCCGTAGGCTGCCCCACGCGGCGCCAGAACGAAACACCCACCGGGGTGTACTGTACGCAGAACCGTAGCATAACTCAGCGCGGGACGAACCGCAACCAGTAACCTCAACACGTCACCCACCCCCCCCGTCGGGAGCGGGGACCACCCTGGCGAAGCCCTTGCGGCCCCACCTAGCCCCGTTAAGGCCTGTGAAGCATTGGCAGCACGAGGTCCAATTGTACAACCGCCGCGGCTACATGCTAGCCGCGGGAGCATGAGCATAAAAGACACCCGTCGCCCCGTCACCGGGGCACCGGGAAACCGCCTCATGCTGGTACGAATCAAGCCTGATACCGGTCCCACGTGAGCGCGGGGTCCCCGCAGGTCCCGAGAACCCTACCACGAGCTCCGGGTGTCGGTACTGCGATGGATCGCCCGAGAAAACCCACCCGGCGTCACCATAGCCAACACAACCCTCCAGCTGGAATGGACTTCAATCCGCCCAATCCCCAGTTAGAGAGCATAGCATACCACTCTACCTGCAACCTAACCGATCAAGCAACAAGCTAAAAAATCAGTCAGCCAGCTCCGGCCGCGTTCTAGCCATGCTGGCCCCCGAGTAGCCGGCCAACTAGCACGCTACGAAGCAACCGAAGGCTGCCGTACCGTAATGTCTGCAGCCGCCAAATCCCCAGGGGGATTGGCAGAGCCGACCGCGCCAGCCTGCACCCGAGAAGCCCCTAGGGCTAGACCCAGGCGAGCCAGCCAGTAACCTGGCGGACTGTCCCGAGCGAGAAACGCTCTTAACTAACAGAGCCATGAAGTAGCCGCCTACAATCATCTTTAGGTGCTCCAAAGCAGCGGGGCCGCCTTGGGAGAACCTCGGACCCGAGCCCGAACACCCACCCCCCTTTCCCCTTAATCGAACATAAACCGGGCACTGTTGGTCAATGGTGAACCAATTGAAAACAGAAAGCCACCCGCAAAAGACAATCACCAACTGGCGACAGCGGAATCAAGACCCTCATGAAAAACGGCACAAAAATACGGGTCGCGGGCGCAATCGCAAAGACGCTGAAAAAGTGGGGTGAATCGAGCCAGATGGGCGCGGCGTTCCGGACTGAAACATCGCTGAAAAACAAGGCGACGCCGCGTAAGACCCCGGCCCGCCAACTTGAGAAAAGATTACCGTCGCGGTAACAAGTCACACACGTAAAGAATTTTCCAAAGACAGTTTTCACATATTTAGTTAAATACCAGCATACGAATAAAAATATATAACAACACTCACCAAAGAAACTGTTTTTATTGATAGTATGAGCAACACAAGAAACAGAAAAACCGCTCACAAAAATCAAGGAATCCAAAGCACGCAACACCTGCGGCAATGGCTGCCTTTGTTTAACCTTCTTTTCCCACTACAACAGATCGCATGACCCGCATCGGCGGCAAAAAGTATACAACAATAAAAACTCCTCCGACGGGCGTAAAAGTCGCCCTTTATTCCGTCCAAATAGGGCGTTATAAATCCAGTATTAATCCAGTTAAGCCACTCGTTTAGGGGTAGTAGTAGGAGTAATCCGATGACGACACTCGGCAGTATAAATCTCACAGTTAATTTTGGCTGCTAATGACGAGCTGCGGTACCACGCGTCCGTCTTGGTAAGGCTGTCAAAACGGAATTGAGGAAGAAGTATGGGCCGACAAGGATTGATCCTGGGGTCATGGTTGAACCATTTTCTTTCGCTTTTTTAGGGGTGCTAAAAATAGGTTGTGGGCATTCCACTTCTCAGAAGGGAAAATGCATATATTTCAGTCAACATTGGTTACATGAAATCACTCATTGTAATTAATTTATAGCTGACACACCTCAAAACGAACGAGTCCTATTCCAGAATAAATAGAGGTTTTTAGTTTAATTAACTAGCAAATTTAGCAGGGGTGGCCATACTATACAGTCCATAATGACCCTTAACATAACAGAAATGTAATTGTGCCCAAAACCTTAGAATTGGGGTTTAGGACGCAATGATCCCTTGGGTATTGCAACCCCTGCATTTTTTTTTAGCGAGTGGGCCTTCTCAGCACAAACCATCTATTACAGACGAAAAAAGTGATGTTTTCCTTTGTAAATATTTGGATTACACAGGCTCTGGGTTGACTTTTCCCCATGATGTATTGGGAAACAACCCGAACAAACATTCACATGCTACCAGTATGCTTAATACTTACACTACCACTTCCTTACTACATGTGGTGCAATTAAACCCTTTCCAAAATTTGGGGTAACTTTGTTATTCCAATAAGGCCTCCTCAGCTGTTTCATCTTCCTTTCGTTGAACCCTTCCTGAACAAGGGAAAATTCAAAATGACAGAATTTGGAAATGGGCAAGTCGCGACATTACTACTAGAAAATCCCGTCGACAATATCTGTCATCGGAGTACTTTGAATAAATCCCCTCCAGTAGCCCCACAAGGAATTTAACCAGAGAGCATTTGCATCAGAGGCAAATACCTAAACAGTTAGACTATGCTAGCCCTCTTACGTATGTGTATCAACAGAAATTACTTCACAAACTTAACTTACCAGTACGGCTCCCTCTAGAGGCTGTTCTGTCGCTAGCATACCCACTCTCACTCCGACATGAACCACCACTACTTGCACGTTCCCTGCAAAGATTACGTCAATTCGAAATAAGAGTTACCAGATACCACAAACTAATTGCTTAAAGTACAGCACAATCTGAGATCCTAATGGTGGGTTCAAGGGTTCATACTTCATTGGCAGATGTCTGCCGAAGCTAGCCTTTCGAACATGCTTTTTAAGCAACGCGTATGTTTCATGCATCTGGCGTGTAAAGCATGTTCGAAAGGATAGCGTCGGCAGACATCTGCCAATGAAGTATGAACCCACCTTTAGTTGCAACTTGAAAACTCAAATACTAACTAGACCAACAAGTATTTTTAATGAATAGGAGTACAATTGCAATCAATTGCATCAAAGATCAAGGTTATGAATGGTAAGGAATGTGAAAGACAACTGGATGCATTTTGCAACCATCTTATTTCTGAAATCTCAGGAATAAAAGGCTAGACATACAAAAGCTAAGTACCACTGAAAATGGTTCTTTTGCCATCAACCCTAAAAAAAACTCTCAGTTTACACCTGACAACAACTGAAATCTTTCAAAACATGTCATTTTGGAAAGGATGTTGCATTTTCCATCTGGTAATGCTTTCCCATTTCTTCTTTTACAAAACTGTATTAGTCCTAAAAAAAACATATGTCCCACCTTTTTTCCAGCCTGTTATGTAAACTAAAGAATTTTTTGGCATTATCATCATCCACATTCAGAGATATAACAGTAGTCCCATTTCCTGAAAATCCAAAATTTGAACCGCGGGGAAGGCTAAATTTTACCGCAGCATCCGGTGAAGCTCCAGGAAACATATTTTCTTACGTTGTGGTTTTAGGGTACAAGACCCCTTCTCTAAAATAAATTGGTACTTAAAACTTGGGTTTTTGATGCAGTTTTACCTTTATCATTAACACATTGATCTCAGCAATTGAAAAAAAATTTTTTTTTTTTACATTTCCGGAATTTGTTTTATTTACATCTCTGCACATTACAAAGTAATTGATAACGTCAAACTCAGGAGGTGAAATCACGGTAACAACTTACCTATGGCCTGGGGGATGTAGTGTCCCAGCTGAAGATGATCGCTGATTAGTCTCCTCTCCATTCTGTTGTTCATTTACGACAAATTTAGTCCTCTCCTTGGGTCCACTCTGCACTCGCCTTTGCTGGGCTTCTTCTGGGGATGTTGGTGGCTTGGTTGGTAAAGAGTTCTGCCTCACCAATGGAGGAGGAAGGACTTGTGCTGGAGGAATATTTCAGAAAATTTCTTAGATGGATATAAATTTTGTCATATTTTGGTTAATTAATTTAAAGGTGACTTGTTCCAATCATTTTTGGAAACCCCTGATTTACCCGGAAGAAGTAGAATCCATTTTTGTATCAAATGAAAGGCTGTATTTTTTCATTGTCATCCTGAAGTTTCAGCATTCAAATCCATTTCTTTTCAAAGATAGAGACATAGAACTACCTTTTTAATGGTTAACCATCAATATTAGCACAGTAGCGAATTGGGCATTACAATATGCATTATCACCCGTTTTATCAAAACTTTGTTTCCCACAAAACTCAATAGTGAGTGTATGTAATAATAACCAGCTTTTAATATAGCGCTTAATCCCTGTAAGCAGGCTCAAAGCGCGGTTGACAATTATTATTATTGTTAACCACTGTAATCAGTGTCAAAGTTGAACACTTCCATGGGAGGGGGATCAGTGCTTCACTGAACTAAGTAGAAATTTTGTAGGATTGTGAATAAATATGATAGGTTATGTGTGACAAATCCAATATTTTACTCACGACTTTAGCTTTCGCGAAGCCATTCAAATTCGCAAGAAAGGGACCAAAGCGATTAATCGTGACGAAGGTTACACTCTAGATCACATGTATGATTCACTGCTCACAAAACATCAGAAACCTGTGGAAGAGTCTACTATCAAGTTTCCATGGAGAAGCAGTGAACCAAGTCACTTGTGATCAAGCCATCAGCCAAGATTGTGAAAGCTAAGTCGTGAGTAAAATATTGGATTTGTCACACATAACCTATCATAAGTAGAAATTGCTCATAAATGTGATGCAATAATTTTAAAATTGTTTATAACTTGAGTTAGTATAATGCATTTCCCAACATAGCTAGAAATCACATTATTCAATTTTAATGATTAGAAGGCAAAGTACGGTTTGCATGTGAGGTGAGTCCTTTATGCAAACCACCTATGCAACTACATCATTATAAAGTTCTAAAGAAATATGCATTCACTACACAGAAAGATGGACTTATTTAGCTAACAAATTATCCAAAAATAACTCAAGGTTAATTCAAGCTACACATAGTACAAGTGAACATCATTCTATTAAGTTAAAGCCTGTTATTAATTTTCTGAAAATTTTTTATAGATATTTCAATAAATGTGGCATATTGCTTAAAATCTTTATTTGGCACTTAACTGGGAATGACAAAAATTTAACATCGCTTTATTAAATAAAGGGCTAAAAATAGGTTTTACACAGATTTTCCTAGATATACACCATGAATACTGCATTGCAGATTAAGATTGCAATTACAGAGAGACATTACAATTTCATTTGATTCAACTTGAGTTTTTTACTTAAATCTAGATTGTTATTTTGTAAATGTGCAAATTATTATTTTTGCACATTATTTTTTATTAGTTTCTTTCACAGGCTATATGTGTATGAATGTGCCTATGCAACTTTGGGTCTTTTCACAAAATATTAAATTGCCTAAAAATTGTCACGTAGAGGCAGGCTATAGAAGGTCAATGTTTCATCCGTAGCTACATGTACCTTGATTAGATATTGAATCTTATGGGAATTGTAGCTACCTATATTGGCTAAACTTGCATTCAGTTATATATTACTTGGATATATACTGCCAAACAGACAATCTGTTGTCTAATGAACCACTGTTCCACAAAATCAGTAATGACAGTATGTCTAATTGGCAGGAAGTGAGGATGACTGACAACTGTTATCGAAGGAGATGCAGGATAATGTTGCTAACAATGGTGGGATGATGGAAATAACTTGAGAACGATAAAACAGATTAATTGATCATTTACTCATGATTCCAGAAAATTTGGTATCTATTTTTTTTTCAAAATAATTTTCCTCTTTTGGTAACATGGACAGAGTTGGTTTTGCACACATTAGCATGTGTTTTGATGATGTGCTTATGTTAAAGACAAGCCTGTCAGTGTTACAAGTAAAAAACACAATTTCATTAAAATAAGGAATCACACCACTAAATAAACTAGGTGTAGCAGACGACGTCAGTGCCGAGAACAGTTGGCGTCCCAAATATGGCTCTTGCCTTAATGAAGAGTCACAAAATGTTGATAAGTTGTGTCTTTAAATGAAATTTGAAATTAATCATAATGTGTGGACTAGTAACAAACCATTTGGGTGGTAAAGATTTTTTCTGTGCCATTTTTGTATAATTTCTGAGGTTTTGGGGAAACTCTGCAATTTGAATTTCTAGTACGATTTCAACTAGGTGTGGACGTTTTGAAAACATGCAAATCTTTCGATGCTCTGTAGCTCAAAAATCAGCCTTCATCATATGACTTTTTCATTTTTGTTGAAG
This sequence comes from Ophioderma brevispina, assembly GCA_023653785.1. Taxonomy (NCBI): domain Eukaryota; kingdom Metazoa; phylum Echinodermata; class Ophiuroidea; order Amphilepidida; family Ophiodermatidae; genus Ophioderma; species Ophioderma brevispina. Next base: position 56,534 of record JAMKCH010085696.1, read on the forward strand.
AGGTATGGTCCTTATCTTCCAAAAAAAAATCCAGTTTTGAAATAACCAGTCGCTTTATAGCCGAGAAATTGACGTTTGGTGCGAGGTCATTTTGTACACAAGTCTATGGAGAGTTATTTAGTGGTGTGATTCCATAAGGGACACTCAGTCATTTGGGACTCAAATTCATAGGGGTTTGCTGTTTTGAAAAGCTAATAACAATACTTTTAAATATGTATAAATAATTTGCATAAAATGTTTACTAAAGGTGCAACAAGAGATTTCAATCCATCCATATTTCCCATATGTGGTGATTTTATATAGAATAGACATGCAATAGATTCCCTACTCTTTATTTGGCTACAGAAATAACTTAAAATGAAAACAAAAGGTGATTTGTATATGCTTTCAATAGAAAACATAGGCTGAATTTTCCTATTTGCTCCTATAGGAAATTATAACTTTCACAATTTTTGTCCAAAGACACAGGTCTCAGCTTACTCATTTCAGATGGGGATATTTTTGAGTTGAGAGAAAGCTTTACACCAGTGCAAAAATCAGAATTTTCACATTTTTTAGGGACACTGTTATTAGAAAATCTCTCGTTGCACCGCAGTCCCTGGACCCCCCCCCCAATTGTGGTTTGGATCATCACCAGGATCCGCACCCGGAGTGTGCAGGATCCTGGCTGTGCATGACATTAAAAGGAAACATTTCCTAGGCCTAAAATTTCACTGGATTAATGAGAAAAATATGAACTTTCTTCTCATACAAAGGATAAAGAAGGGGGAGGAGGTTGTCGATCAGGTCACCCACCTTTAAATATTTGCCCCAAATTTGTATGTTTGCAAGTTAGAAGAGTATTACATGCACAGGTATGGGTTGGGATGATTTTATGATATTCTACATGGTAATTAGCATACTTACTAATTCCTTCCTGGCTCACAGCACTAATTAATTTAGCTCGTTGTCGCCTTGATCCCGAGCCTGCTCGTTTGGTTACTATTGATGGCGGTTTAGGAAGCTTGGGTACTGCATCGCCGCTGGGAGGTGATATTGGGCCTGGAGGCGGCCAAATTGGGGTGCATTCAAACAAGAACGAAATGTAAGATAATTTGCAAGCTGGTTTAACCACTAGTCTGGCCTGCCTTTGTGATCAACTTTCAATTAGAGCAATTTAACGCTTGCAGTCTATTTAATACCTTAAATGACCTTTTAACCTCTGATGACCTGCAACATCTCCACTGGATGCTTGAGGCCATCTTACATCTGTGGACCAGGTTTGATTAAAATTGCACCTACCTTCTTCAAATGAGAGTAATTTGAAGAAACTTTAACCAGATGGGGATTTAAAGTGATTAAAATAAAATGGCTCTTCCTGAACATGTTCAGCAAGACAAAAAAGATTTACTTTCTGCAACTTTTGGCCTAAAACCTTCAGTTGCGAGGGGTAATTAAATAAGTTATGTGCTATGCAGGACTTTTTTTAATTGCAGATTTGACCCACTTTTTTGGCAAGCAAATCTTCAAACAAAAAATGTCCAAAATAGCAAATTTACTTGAAAAAAGAACAGTTCTAAAATCTAATTCTGAAAAGCCCTGATACAAAGCCCTACCCTTGATGAACAGGATTAAAATTCATCTTAATGTAATCCTTTGTTCTTTAAACATGCCAATACTCTGTAGTGTATTACATGGTCAGATTTGAGTTTTTAGTATCAAAATTGAACTTTTGTGTTCATTGGATTTATTTAACCCATATTTATGGATCCAGGTTAGATTTTTTGCTACTGACCCTGCTGGTGAGACAGGCGAGTTCACTTAATTGAAAATCCTTGAGGCCTTACCTCTGAAGGGGATGTAGTTCCCTATGATTTTTGTTTCTAAAAATAATCAAATTTGCCACATTTTCTATTTTTCCCATGAAAAAATCCTTCCTTTCATGTAGAGCAAGTACAATACAATGTACACAATAACCTTGCAGCATCAGCATTGTTCATGCCAACTCTGCTCCATTTACCTTCCTCGAGTCAGTGACGTCAACGCATTCAGTTTTGCGTATATATTTTGCCTCACTTTTATACGCGAATGTGTGTACGTCAGCACTTTGAATAAATGCTTGTGATTTAATGCTGCGATTGTTTGCATTACACACTGACTTCACTGACTCAAAAAAGATTAAAAGCACTATAACAGCTTAGGCTAGGGATGGGCAACCTGTGTTTGTTAATGGTGCACAAAGCTTAATCTTGATCTATTTCCGGTTCAATGCACTTTATTCCACTGGCATTGCATGCAACCAAGTGGTGGTAAAACAAATCAAGATTCAACTTTGTAGGTTTATGGCATTCTAATCCATCAAGTGCAAAATATTTCAAGGAATGAAGACTAAAGTTTGCAAATTTATTTTGTTTTTGTTCTTCTTTTTTTCTTTTACAGTTAAAATGTATTGAGAACTTTCAAAAGTTTCATTTGTTATTCTGTTGTTTTGCAAAGAATACAGGAAACCTATTTTTGTAGAAATTGTATATTATCACTTTATGTGTGGGTAGAATAGTTTGGAATACTGTAAAAGTGGAAATTTTCGCGCTACATTAATTTTTGCGCTTTTCACGCACTTCTGAGCTTGTGCGAAATTAAAAACCCGCGAAAATGTTTATTTTGTGTGTAGGTCTATGTAGAATAGCTGAAAAGAGCGAATTTAAAAACAAAAAAAATGTTAAAAATTGCTGAAACGTGCAAAATTACACGCGCGAATATTTTCACTTTTACAGTAGATTAGAGTTAGGGTTACCTACATCACAAACTCACAATGTCTCCTTCTGGGTATTGTTTTGAACTTTTGATGCATGTTACAAACAAAAACACACTAAGAATTACTGAACAGCTCAACTTACCGCCTCTAATGGTGCAAGACGTTTTCCTGACAATGGCCTGGTGGAGTCCCTTGAAGCTGGTCTGGAATCATTGCCATCAAAATGACGAGCTCCAAGGCTATGGGGAAAAACAACAAAACATGTAAGTTTTGTTTTTAACCTATGTTTAAATCTAAATTCTTATCAAAAACCTTCCAATTCCAGGTAAAATCTATAGTATCATAACCTTTTCTTGAGGTTATCTAGTGAACTGTAAACAAAAAATACATCGCGGTCCGGGGACCGCGAGTGTCGTCTGCAGTCGCGGTTTGTGAATGGGGCCAAAGGTCACATGAGGTCATGAAGGTCAAATGAGGTCACCAACATATCAACCCACCCCACCCCCCTCCTTTCCACCAAGTTACATCATCGTAGCCCTCACGGAACTCACACAGCATGCAATATATTAAGGGTTAACATTTTGACCACCAACACACACACAGATATACACACACACAGACATACGACCAGAGTAATCCCTATGTGCCTTCTGCAATTCTTGCAGATGACACAAAAAGAAGGTAAGATCACAAAATGCACCTTTATCTATAAATTGAAATTATACTGACATATACAATGTATGAGTCACCAACCTTTTGGGACACCATCAGAGGGTGTTTTGAGTCAATCCCACAATGCACCAGTTTTGGGAAATTTCACCTCAATAGGGTCATGTGAGCACATAAAAATCCTATTCTTAACACATAAAACCCCTGACTTTAAGGCTCATTTTAGCCCACAAAGCGTTAGTACTTAGGGAATTTTTTGCATGATTATGAAATGTCTTGTAGTTCTTAAACTTTTGGAACACTTTTTATCCCTAAGTACTGACATGTGTTTAGTACAGTACGGTATAGGCACATTGCTATGCATCATGGGATTGATTCAAAACACCCTCTGGGACACCATCATCTATAGTTCACACAAGGTTAAGAATGTGTCTGAAACAAATTGTACAAATGAAGACAACATTTCACAATAAGGGTTGTTTCAAGGGTAGAGAAAATTTCCTGCAAGCACACTAACCTAAATGATGATGGTGGTCGTTCATGTGTCGGCCTTTCACCAAAGAATGTCCTCCTCTCGTCTCTTGGTGTATGCGGTCTGTTAGTTCGAAGGGTCCTAAGTGAGGAGCGGGCTTCGTTTATGATGTCAGCACTAGTCTCTTTATCAGCCGGTTTCTCGTAGAATGCCCTTTCTCCAGGTCTGCGTTTGGCACTCTTGCTGGATTTATTCACAGACGTTGCCATGGTAATATCCAATATGAGATGGTTGTGTTTCAGAAGACTTCATATTTGATAGCCATTCTGTGTGACATTACAAATAAGACAAATTACAAGCATGCCATGCCAAAAAAATTACCACAAAAGTAAACAGAATAAGCAAAAGGACACACCATGATTAGATATCAATGGGCGGAAAGAGTTCCATATAGGCCCCTCCCCTACGAATTCTGCAGCCTTGACGCTAACAGCCCGCCGCCAAGCGGCCAATCCGCGACAGCGAGCAAAAAGCAAAATCGGGTAGACATCTTCACATTTCGTCCTTGGAAGCAGGAATTGGCCTGCTGCTTTTGTCATCAAATAGCAAGATCACAGCACGATCATTATCTCTAATAACCAACTATACATGAAGATAGATTATTAAAGTATGAATTTCTACAGTTGATTCTTATATTGGACTCTTATTATGAGTTTGTGGGCCAATTTTTGGAAAATTTTAAGAAGTCACGCAGTTATATAAGAGCTACGCCCCCGCTTTAATAAACACGTGGAAAAAGGGTCGCATTTCCGCCATTTTCCTGGTCTATATCACGCAGCATCACACAGTATCCCATCGCACTCACCCCACTCACCCCCCACCCTGTGAATTTATCTTGCATTTTTACGCTGCAAGTAGGCCTATATATGATTATACTTTACATACTCTTTTGAGGCTTGATTATTTAAATTATAAAATAAATCAAGAAGCAAATTGATGAAATTTTCTGCTATGGGAATAAAAAAAATCACAAAAAGTGTTCATTCATCCTGGTTTTCTATACTGAGAGCTTGTACTCGGTGATTCTTGTCGTGTGAGGGAAACTCTGATGTGCATACTCAGATTGTGTAAAGTGGTAAAAATGGAGAAAAATCGGAAATGCTCCCTATATCTAAAAAAGTATTCATTTAATAGACGCAAAATTTGGTAGATAAACTTAAATGATTGTTAGCATAATTAAGAGTCCATTGTTTTGATTTGTGAAAAATTCAAGTGCATTCTAAGGGGGCACAGTACAAAATCTCTCCGCCGCGAAAAGTGCAACACCGCTATAGTTCCTATAAAACCTAGAATTTGAGCGTAATTTGTGTAGTTTTTTGGCGAGTATTTGCCCTAGAGATTTGCTTTTGGTGTCATTCATGTGCGTATTCATTCGTATTTAACTTTTATTTAAAAAATGGATGAGAAAGCGTCTTGGCGGTATGATACGGCGACATAAGTGAGCCGCCGTGAAACACCGAATCTGCGGGGTTCTGGAGCTCTAAAAAACAGGGTGTAATTTTCAAATCTAATTTGCAAAAAACTGACATTATCGATCTAGGTTCAAAAGAAGATATTTTAAAGAGCATGAATTCAAAATTCTCTCCTGCAAATTTCATTGCTCTAGTTAAGGCAGGGGCAAAGATATGATGGATACAAAGAGTGCATAAAGCATGTGTTTCAATAGGCAGATCATTTTGTACTGTGCCCCCTTAAAGGTGTGTTTTTGGAACAAAGACCATTGCCATTTTGGCCTAGAGTTATGTTTATGGACCTTAATTTAACATTCCCGAATTTGTTATGTATTTGACCCCGGAGCGTTCTGGAATATCCACCTCATAATGATTTTTATATCCTATACCACAACACCTTGTGATTTTGTATATCTCGTCCCTTTACGGCGTGACTTATATAAAAGCCATTGTTGAGATTAATTTGCAGTCTTCGATAGTGGCAGGGGGTAGGACATATCAACCTAACAGCAACAGCGAATTCTAAAAAATAATAAAAATAAATATTATGATAAATACAGATTATTGGTGTGAATATAACTCACCACTTCTCAAACTTTGCTGCAAAAAATGATGCCTACCAAACCTAATACCCTTGAACATACATGGCGCCATGGCTACAGAGCTACGTGCTCTGCAGCCAGGCGCACCCACATCGCTCTAACCACAAACCACAGCTACTCACCCTGCCGCACACAGCCTAAAAACCATTGCACATCTGGATGGAATAAACCACAGGATACAGTGGTATTATGGTATAGGGTCAAGATGAGAGTTGGAGTATATTGTGGTATATATGGTAAGGCTTGTTGGGGAAGTTTTTTCTTCTTTTTAAACCCTACAAATTCAGCAAACTCTAAGGCACTTTGCATTGTTGTTGATTAACAATTTTGATGCATGCACAATATAGGAAAGTCAACTGCAGCTAGCATGATAGATGAGTGTTTTCTCAGGTTTGTTACTCCTTTCAACTTACTTTTATGCTGAAAAAGTACATGGCTAACTCCATGTGACTGATGGGTCAATTTTAAGCATCGTTTTTTATTTTCAAAAGCCTGCAGAAAAAAAAAAAAAAAACTGCATGGAGCCCCAAAAGGTATACTCCAAAGCAAAGAGAATGTGTCATATTTCAATTTAAAAAAAAACAGATTGGAACCGAATGTTTTAATGCCTGTATGGTCAGATGGTTGCACTTCAAAATGAGCGTGACTGATGGGACAAAAAAGTACCATCGTTTTTTTTGAAAAAGTTAAGAGCAATCTGTTTTTATATGAGATTATTGCAAATTGCTGTCAAAATTAATCATTGATACATAAACAATCCCTTTTAAATGTACCACTGATACAAAACTTAGATGGTTCTATTTTAGAATTGTTCATAGGATTCTTGGGGTTAATTCTTTCTTGTTTAAGATTGGTAAAAAGATTCATAGTTATGTACATTTTGTAATAAGGAGGAGGAAACATTAATTCACCTTTTTTGTGAACGTGGTGTTACCACTTCCTTTTGGAATAAGATTACAAAGTGGTTTAAGGATCCTCTCAATATTAATATTACTATTGATAAAGAGATGTGCTTGTTTGGGATAAGGGATCTTAGAATTAATTCAAGAACCGTTAACCTGATATTATTAATCAGTCATTTTCATATATAAAATGAAAATGAATGAGCGGCATCCAAATTTGTGCTCTTTCGGGATGAGGTAAAAAGATATTGTACTTTTGAGAATATAAAACCCCCCCACATGTATCTTCACCAAGAACAGTCAGGTTCAGAAGTTTAACAGAAAATGGGATACCTAATCGGCTTTATTTGTTATAGTCTAATTTTTTATTCCTGTCAGTAAATGCATATTGTCGATGGTATGAATACATCTGGAGGGGATGTGTTGAGATCAAAACTAAAAATCTGTATTAACAGCTGAAATGCTCAACTTTGTTCAGCAGAATAAGATGCTTTAAACCCCATTTTACATGACATTTTTTTTTTGTATGGAATATGTAAAGGCTTCATACCAGATTCAACTGAATAGATTGTCGTACAGTCTGAGACACGCTATCGATTCCTTTGTTGGAGACAATCAAAGAAGGGATAAAGTGTCATGAACATCGAGCCCGGGTGAACCTCTTAATCGGAGTAGGATTAGGCCACATAAATTATTGTAGTTCGTAATGAGTGACTAAAACTCTCAGTACTTAGATATAATATATGATTGGATAAAGACGTCAAATATTATTTCTGGAACAAGATGAGTTAATGTAAACCAGTGTAAACAAGCTTAAACGTATCAGATTTTCTAATATTCTTAATGACGAAAGATACTAAAGAAAATGCATGCAAGCATGTTATTGATAGAGAGAAATCATACTGGAAAAACAACAACATTATGTGATATTGAAATTTTTTCCTGATGTGGTTGTAAAAATGGTCGATGATTCGGATAATGGAGATTCTTCCTCTTCTAGCAATAATGACAGCGACTGAAAACTTTGGTGAGTAATAATTACTTATTCGTATCGCTTTCTTTTCTTATGTTGAATGCTTTAGTTTTTTGAAGTTTGATGTTTGGAATCTATTTAGTACATTTGCCTTGCATTATTTCTTCATGAGAAACGGGACATTTTTTTAATTATGGCCGTAATCTGATCCGACATCGTCACATTAGAATTTCTATTGAATTAGTGGGTAAAGCATACACCCTCTCAGAACGAATGGAATCGTCGACACGTCCCAGAAACTTTTAATGAACTGACAGGAATAAAAAATCCTACTATAGTTGAAGTTGGTTGTTAATCTAATTTGTCCATTGTTTTATGTGTAAGTTTTGCTCTCAAAATTGGGTATTGTAATGTATTGTCTATTGTATGTTTTGTACTGATTAAATGTGATATTGTTGATAAATTGTTTTTTCTCTGTGGGAAAAAAACACAATTGGTAAACATTAATGTCAATAGAGAAAAACCTGAGAATACCCAAACTGGGCCTATTAAAATCATGATTGACGGGACGGGACTGACGTGACATTTTGGAACATTTTCTAAATGGTTCTAAAGTTACAGCAATGCGGCATTGCTCAAATGTACTTTTGGGGGTTTATTTGACACAAAAACTAAAAATAATATCAAAACATAATCAGATATCATTAACATCATTTGAGAGATCTCACAAATGAAAATTAAGCCCAATGGCACCCGATGCAGTACATACATGTAGGCATGCAGAGCCGTGTTTACAAACACAAGCTCATGTGTCATGTGTATGACCTTTAAAGTTTAACTCCACATTTTGAGTGAGACAACATTGTCGTAGGCTTTTGTTAAAACGGAAATCTTAATGACAAATTCACTTGGTGAATCACATGGTGAGATAGTTTTTAAAGCCTGAAACGGCAACAAATATATTGAAGATTCATTTGCTCGCACTTTGACTGCGACTAGCAGTAGGTCATTTTGGCATTTAGGTGCCCCCCGGGTTTCCATAAGATGACCCACTTCTTTTTGACACACTTGTGTTATTCGGAAACCTTAACGGATCAATAAATCACATAAACACCCATTCTTCAATGCCAGGTTTAACAAATGTTACTCCAGACTGGATATCGCTGTAATTGCATTTGTTAAATACATGTAGCTCCCGGTCTTAACAAATTAAAACGGCTCCCAATTCTCTTAAAAAATTAGGGACCAGGAGCCGCTTTTTCTAGATTTCTGGCTCCCGGTCCAATTCATCCTATGGAAAGGCTTGCTGATAAGGATGACCCTCTGGTTCCAGTTGTTGGAATTTCAACTAAGTCATGGACTCAGTCTTGGCCCAGTGATTTTTGACCGACTATGATAATGAAGTTAAAGGCTGACTCAGATATTTTGAAATATAATTTTTTTGGTATTAAGAATAAGTAATACCTTAACAGCCCAATCCCAAAGTAAGATGAATAGGATCTTTCATTTTGATGCAGTAAATTGCTCCTGGGCATACTATTTGTCAAAATACCCCACAAAACAAGACGTACGCATGTGATGACATCCAAGAGTAGGGCTTGTAGCAGTCGATCGCATGCCCGCATTTAAATTACATGTATGCATCACGCTATCACGTAAAGAAAGCTACTATATTTTTCTCATTTACCCTGTAAAATCTTAGAGCCAAAGGACGTTTTGGTTTGGAAGTTATGAGTGGAAATGTACCCCATTTTGGTCGACCAATACTATTTTATAAAGTACTCTATGGGCTTACAAAATCACGTAATTCTTAGCTCTCGCATCAAAATGGATTAACATATCGGCGCGAAACTTTACAGATGGGGTTTTGGAGTGAAGGCCAATCTATCAAGATTAAAACTTCATATCCATAAAATCGGGCCATCCCCTTTAAGAGTAAATTATACTAGAATAGTGTGTCGCATATGTTTCCATTGTTGATTCTCACACTCATAATTCTGTCCGAAAGATAAATGTTTTTTAAAAATGAAAATTTAAAAATTCCATGCTGGGCACTCACTTACAAACATCGTATGCCGATTTCGTAGACAAAATTTAGCATTATACCAATTTGTAGTGGCGCTTTGGTCGCCTCATTACGTGACGTCAGACCGTAATGAGGTCGTTGTCGGGGGTGAGCACTCGGCTTGGACAGACGTTGATTATGCGTTCCCCAAGGGACGGATGCTGGGGCCTTGTATCTGTATACATTAATGACTTGCCCCAAAACTTACATTCAGAAGTCGGCTTTTCGCAGACAGATTGCGTTATATATCAGACACAAGAACACAATGATTTTGATCATGATCAACTCCAGGATGATCTTAATACCCTTGTTAAATGTCAGGATGAGTGGCAATTGCATTCAACACCAAAAAATGTTTCGCTATGAGCATCACTCATGCAGTGCTCCTACAAGTGTACGACTACAAACTGGGAGAACATACACTGGAGGAAACAAAATGCCATTCATACCTCGGAGTTGACATATCTCATAATTTATCATGGAAATAATCACATTAACCGTAGTGTATCTACTGCTAACAGGCAATTGGGTTTCATACAAAAAATTATATTTGTGTACGAAGCAGATCAAACAAACCGCTTACATGTCTATAGTACGCCCTCACGTTGAGTACGCTTCCTCCGTGTGGGATCCATACCAAAAGAACTCACACAGAAAATTGAAAGTGTTTCAACGGAGGGCAGCCGGTTTGGTTTCTAACTATTATACGCAAACCAGCAGTGTTTCTTCCATGCTCAAGAACTTAAACTGGACATCTCTAAAGGACTGGAGAACAGCGAATCGCTTAACCATCTTTCAGAAGGCAAGGGAGGGACTCCTACCCCTGCCGGTCGACGACCTCCTTCTGCCGCTCCAAAGTCCTTCAAGGCACCATCATTCCAACTCATTCAACTCATTCCTGCCAACAAGGATTGTTACAAACATTCATTTTGGCCGCAAACAATATCGGACTGGAATAAACTACCCTACCACATCGCTACCATTATTAAGCCAGATATCTTCAAGAAGCAAGTTATTAACAACTTTAATCAGCAAGACTAAATCAACATCATTGCGCACACCTCAACCTTTTCGTATGGCTTCACCTGGAGCGTTGAACGTATAGCTCAGATAAAGGATCAACCTGTTTAGAAGAAATTCCCAAAGTCGATGTATTGATGGGATTTCCCCCTCGTTTTAAAGCTTCTTATTGGTTTAAAACTCATGTGACCAATCATAACGTCATTTAATCGATAGCTCTACTTTCAATGCATCAAATTGCTTTTATTCTGTTGCAATCGGGTACTGGTTTTTGCCAAGTTACCTACATTTTTGTGTCGCCATTTAGTACGAGTTTGCTTCAAATCTGAACAACTTGCTTGTTTTTTTGGTGAGTAAAATGCACCTCTTTCTTTGATTGGTGTATTTTATAGGAATATATTTGGGGAATTGGAGAATTTTGTTGGTAAACTTGACAGTCTCAGCATCAATTTAGTGCATAATTTGACCAGCGTCGGATCAGTACTAGTCCTGATGATTATGACTAGATAGTCTAAACTTTTTTATGGCTGCTTCATAGACTATCTAGTCATGATGAGTTGTGTGTAGTTAACTTGAAGTTGCCATAAAACCAGTTTCTGATGTAACTTTAATTGCAAAATTCATTGCAAAAAAAATCATTTCTTGCACTACAATGTTATATGTAGGCCATTCTTGAGTGATCTACGGCATCATGTGATAAACCATTTTTCCAGATTTAAAGCCACATATGAATTTCCGGTGTTGAAACGTACCTGTTGTGTCTACATTGGGCTGCCAATTTGGCAGCCTGTGTACATGTTGACAATGAACTTTCTTGGGAACACATTGTAGCATCAGCCGTCGGTTACAAATTGGTAAGACAATTATTCTACAGACTCTTAGAGATGCTATGTACGGTATGTCAAAAGAAAATTATTATTTTTATTTATGTACGGAAATCTTACCATCTCAAAAAAACTCAACCTAAATGGCAATGGAACTCCACAGAACAGTTGTAACTAATGGCACCAAAGATTATGTCCCAAATTTTAAAAGTATGATGCCATAAGTTACAATTATTGGAACTAGATCAGTACAGGCCGCTGCGCGTTCAATATGCATAGATTTACCAATGCGACTTTTTCACTGGTATTTCGCATTTGTTGATATGGCCTACCTTCCACTAAGGGCCGGGGGTAACCTAGTCCCAATAATTGGGACTTCACATGACGTTTCCTTAACAGTATGCCTTTAACAGTCTATATGTGAAGTCCCAAAACATTATGTGTATCAGCTATGACATTTTTGTGTAGCCTTCAAATTTCGACCACTGACAACATGTCACCTCCAATTTTCATATAACACCGGTGCTTTCACTAAACACTCTTCTACCTTTCACCAGTAATATCCAATTTTAAATACAAGCTAAAGCTTTCATTAAGCACCTGGCAATACAAAATCAGGACTTAGTCACCGGTCAGAAACTTAAGTAAAAGTCTTGAAATTTCATTAAATTTCACAAGCATAAAAGGTTGATGAAGATATTTACGACTATCCTGTTGTTGATAACACTCTAAGGAATACTTTCAAGGTGGAATCAGGTAATATTTATTCGCATGAAGGGTGAAAATTATTGGAGAATGCGAGACAAAAAGTTTGTCATATCAGTTACACACTATTTTGGCATGACTCCTCCATTGATTAAGTTAATGGCATTATGATAATTGTACATAAGGAGGAGTCATGCTCAGCAGGACTAGGGGTAACCAAGTTGTTGTTAATGAAGTTTAAAAGTGTTATTAAAGAAAATATGATGATAATCGTAAATGTTATTGGGTCAATGTGATGTGACATGCATTGCATTGCATGTTTACTATAGTCGCCGTCATAAATTCTGAAACAAATGGCACGCGTGCGTCTGTTGAATTGCGTATTCAATTTCCGTTGTCAAGCGTTCGTCACACACTTCCGGGTTTACACGTGTGTGGCCAGAATTTTGTTTCAGAATCACTGATGAACACTATAGTACCTTGCATGCTTACTCCTTGCATGCTGCACAGGTCGAACACGAGAAAGCAGCCATGCCGCGGCGAAAGCTATGCACACGGCACACTTACACAAGCTCATTATTATGCCCGAGGTGGTTGACCTCACTGATAACCTTTGCAGTATAAAACGGTAATTAATGCGCATGCTCAAATCAGGTTGAATTTTGCATAACTCAAAGGACGATGTTTGTAAGTGGCCTGGGGCCTGGCTGGGCCGGACTTGCTTGGGCCGAACTCGCAGTACTCAGCCGACGCGACCTCGTGACTCACTCACATCAGTTATATTAATTTATCGTGTTGATTGGTCCACCGGCCAGTCATGAATCATCATGATCATGTAAATTCATGATCATGTCTTGGCCTAGGCTTAATTGTCCCTCGTACGACCACATTATTTGATGATAAATGAATCAGACTGAGCTGTGCTGATCTCTGCTTGCGGTAGTTCCAATAATTGTAACTTAATGGCATATCTTTTTAAAATTTGGACATAATCTTTGTGCCATAAGGTTACAACTATTCTGTGGAGTTCCAATGCCTTTTAAACCCTCGCTACCGAAGGTGGGTGTTACCATTACCACCCCCCCCCATCAGGCTTTTTTCCTTCCACGGCTTGCTAAAACCGCCCTTTTTGGTGCCAAATTATTTAATGTAATGTCATTGACATGTTTCCCGCTCCCTTTATCCAAAAACAAACATCCACCGGGGTATAGGTAAGATACAAGGGTGATCCCAAAGTGATCGATAGGGGGGGGGGGGGGGGGGGGTGTGGTAAAACACCCCCCTCCGGTGAAGAGAAGTACCAAGACGCTACCAACAGCTAACACAACACTAAACATCAAGACGCTTGATTTTGGTAGGCCATAGAATAATATGGTCCTCTCCTTCTCCATTGATCCAAAATAAGTACCCCAACATGCTAGCATACGTCACAAGATGGTCATAAAGTTCGCTTTCACAAAAAACTCCATTTCAATAGACCAGTATTTACAACGACCGATTTATTTGCAACTTCCGCATGCGGTACTGCAAAGATCCGCTTGCACTTCCGCATGCGGAAGTGCAATGTCCTCGTGCAACTTCCGCATGCGTATTGTGCAACCTTTCGCTTGCACTTCCTCATGCGGAACTGCAAATGCCCGCGTGCAAGCGGAAGTGCAGATCCGCGGCACTTTCCGCATGCGGAAGTGTGGACGAACCTGCTTGCACTTCCGCATGGATGCGAAGTGCAAATGTCCACTTGCATTGCTGAAGTGGCAAATGTCCGCGTACATGCAGAACTGCAAGATTCCGCTTGCACTTCCGCATGCTGAATTGCAACATATTTTTGCCACATCCGAATGCGGATGTGCAACATTTCCTTGCACTTCTTCCGCAGCGGAAGTGCCAAAAGCGGCCATTGGCAACCTTCCGCATGTCCGCCTTTTATTTATTTTTTCAAGGAAGAACACTTAATACTTATCGACATTGCAAACCTTTTTCTAAAATCGGAAAATCATTTTGGAATCAATTTTTTCCCTCTCAAATTTTGAAGATTCATCGGTTATAATTAGTGCAAAATGGGCGGGACTCTGTTCTTAGTCCAGCTCCAGTAGCAGTTATAATACGCCATATAAATTCTTTGTAGAGAGCGTGACATTTCTGTTTAATCGCACAGTCCAGCATTAAATACAGAATGTTAGAATCTAAGGGCAACTGTTCAACAAAGAAGCCAAACAATGTTGTATTTTATTGACACCATATTCTCATTTCCTGTGAAAGAGGACGAGGAATTTTAATTGACGGCTTTCATCCCGTTAATTACCTCGAAGGACTACCACCACACCTTTGTATGAGATACGGATCCGGGTTCCGGATTAAGAGCTATTAACTGTGCAGTGAAAGACCCGGGGAAAAAGTGAAATAGTACTAAATTTCTTCTGATACCAACATTTGACCACTTCTGGTAAAATATGAGGTTTTTGGGGACGAAGCTGTAGCGATCGGATCATGGCCTTAATTTGAAAATGCCTAATTAAACATAATTACATTTTCTGGTGAACTTGATTTCCCGGCTTGAATGACCTCAAAAACAA
Source organism: Ophioderma brevispina (assembly GCA_023653785.1). Taxonomy (NCBI): domain Eukaryota; kingdom Metazoa; phylum Echinodermata; class Ophiuroidea; order Amphilepidida; family Ophiodermatidae; genus Ophioderma; species Ophioderma brevispina. Next base: position 71,584 of record JAMKCH010085696.1, read on the forward strand.
GGTGTGGCATGACGACTTTCAATTTGTCAAATACGACCCTTTGCTTATAAATTCATATCTTCAATTTAAAGGTGCTGTTCCGATTTATGGTATTGTATTTCTCTACTGTGATATGAGAGCCCTTGGGACTATGACATACACGCTGAACATCAGTACCGTGGGAAACAAACTTGCTGTTTTGATGGTAGAAACGCGATAATGCAATGTTGCAAAGCCCTATTTATAACAGTGCTAATATTGCTGTTAACCACTAAAACAGGGTTTTGTTGTTTATATCTTGGGGAAGAAATGGATTTGATGGGCCAAATTTCAGGACGACAATGTCGTATATTTGATGAGTCAGTTATTTAGATCCCGTGGGATTTTCGTGCCAAATTGATTTTAATTGGCTAACTTTGTCTCATTTTGGGGTGCTGATTTCAAAAGAGTTAGGTGCCATTTTTTTCAACCACGTCACCCCCGCCTTCAGTCGCCATTTTTGAATTCAAATGGCCGCCATTTTTCATTATTTTTGTCCTATATCTCGGGCTATGAGCAACTTAAGGGGTAAAAATGGTGCAATACCCATGTTTTGGATACCAGGGGATTCCATTAAAGCATTGTCTTACTTGTAACTGATTTGGTTTGACCGCCATCTTGATTTCAACATGGCCGCCATTTTCAACTATGTTAATGCCTGTACTGTATCATCGGCTTTGAGTCAACTTAGAATAGTAAAAAATGGTGGCAAATACCCATGTTTGTGATCAGAAGATTCCATTAAAGCAGTGCCTGCTTTTTCACATAATTTGGGCTGGCCACCATCTTGAATTTCAAAATGGTCGCCTTTTTTCAATTACATGATGTACAATTTTTCCCATATCTTGCTTGTGAGTCAAGCGTAGAAAAGTGAAAGTGGTGGCAATACCATGTTTGTGATACCAGGGATTCTATTAAAACATTTCCTTCTTGTATCTAAATTTTGGTTTAGTCGCCAATCTTGAATTTCAAAAATGGCCTCCTTTTCAATTATCGTCGTCCAAACGGTAAACGGCCGATCTTATAATCCGTTATATCCGTCGATTTTATAATCTGATAGCCCTATTAGAAGACGCCATTCATAACAGACTCTTGCGACTTCACCCATCACCTGCGCCGGCCGCTTTGGTAATTTACGGGCGGGATAATTAAAGACATATGGCATTGCGTAAAAAACTGCATTGGGCCTGCTCTAGAATGAGCTTTTTCATATTTTGGGCTATCTGATATTTTTTGTAACAATTAGTGCTTAATGTGATTGAATACCTCCAAGTAAGTACTTATTTTTAAGGCCACGTATTTAGTTGCTTTGATCAGACTTCAATAATTATTAAATTTATGAGTGAATAAATACCCGAAATGTAGGGGGTGGAGCAATTGGGACACAGAGATTAGGAAAGGTGTTCTGGGGAGAAACTCTAAATGTCTTCATTTTACATTTCCGCATACTGAAAACATTTTTCCGAGTAGGGCTCTCCAAAGCTTTGATCTCTTTCTAAGTACTGCAAGCCAGAGAAGTGTTCAGATTAAATTCTCCGGACTATCAGTGACCATCATGGAAACCAGATTTGTTAAGGAGGCCTCCAATTGATAATGGCCCCCTTATAGGCCTACAGTGCGTTGCCTTGCTCAAGGGATATCCACTTTGTTGTAGGCCTCATCACAAAACATGTCATAAACACTGTATCTCGACTTGCACGAAAGAGCAATGAAACGCATCCTTCAACAGGAAAATACCAACTGGGTTGGAGAGTTGGTGAGGTCCATGCTTGCTTTGCTTCGCTTTATGCTATCGCAAAGTATCTGGAATCCATAAGCACTGAGCTGGTCTTTCTATTCACCAATCCCCATCGACAACAGCAATCTTTACTGGAAGGAAAAGCGTTTGTCAAGCGTGGTGTTAGGAGTTTATCCGTGTCAACAATCATGGACTGCTATGACCTCCTCTTTGAAGCAAACTTTTGCAGCTAAAAAACTTTGTATAACCACAATCCTGAAATGTCACGAACTCCACAATAAGCTTCATATGAGACAAGATATGTTGGGTGTCTTTGAAGAGGTACAGTAATCTTCAGAGACCGGATCCGAGCTGCACTTGGTCAAGACCTTCCGCAGATGGCAAAAGAATTATATGAAGCAGGTAGTGAGTCCTAATTTGATTCCAGCAAGTAGAAGGGAGGGGAGAGTGGGAGCTTGGTCTCGGTGCCTTTGAGGAGCAAGTCACATAATTGATCTCTACAAATATGCGACTTGTACCAATTTGTCGTGCCCCCCAAATAAAGAGGTTTAATTGCACGAACAGAAACTTGGAAGTCTAAAATCTGGTGATTTTTCTGATGGTGACTAATCAGGCATTCATTAACAAATTGTTAGTGGACCAAACATTGGAACAGCTTCTCAGAGTTTTATGTTATCCACAGATCACTCTTCTCTTCCGATGGCCTTCTTTTAATTTTTTTTTTTTTTTTTTTTCCCAAATGACAAGAGTACTTTTGTCAATGCCATTGATGAGTATACAGGGGAAAACCACAAGTGGAATCCCAGGTCGGACTTTTAACACCGGCTCATACATCCAGTGGGTTGGAGGAGATCTTATTAATACAATTTGTGTTAGAGGACCATGGCAGTTGTTGAGTTATCAATAAAGGTCCCAACAAGGTGACACTGCTCCCTTAATTTTGCCAAATTCTTGTTCAAAGCATCCGCTAAGATTGTATCCGGGTATGGTGAAGGATGTTGTGATCTCGTGACAGCTTATTATTGATAAATCACTTAAAGCTTCAGACACATGGCAAAAGGTCTGCTGGCATTGATCCGGTCAAGTTGAAATCAGAAGTTTCGACTAATATCAATTTAGTACAATGGAAATGAAACAACACTGGAGCAACAAGCACAAAACAAGCGACCTTGTAATCAGTGAGCAGCCAGACGTTGTTGTACCCATCTCTGGCTGGATCATTTGAGAACCACAGGTTGGACACGATAAGAAGGTGCTTGGATTCACTTGCATACAATCCAATTATCATTAGAGTTTTCTTCTCAGGTGGTGTCTCCAGAAAAATCAGGTGAGAGATAGGTTGGTCAGGTACGCATGGGTGACCTGCAAACTTGAGACGTCTCTTTTTATGGTTTTTGATAGGGTGATAGGAGTTGGATACTCCATATACCTCATTGTTGGAAATATGATCTCTCCAGCTCGATGTTAAAGCCACTATCAATGATTTTTTTTCCAAATAAAACATGCCCCATTTTGTCTTACATTGCTGTAGTGTGTTAGCTCATATCAATACCTTATGTTACTTTCTTTGTGAAAAAATCAGACAAGTAGGCATTTTAAACAGTCTTGAAGGTGCATTTACGACATATTTCTGGGCCTTAAAAAAGTCGGTCCCGACTTTCATTAGTAAACAAAGCATAAAAAATCATAATATCTTGAAAAATACGCTTGCTAGCTTGCACCGTACAGGGGTCTTTACTACAATACTTTTTTCAATACAACAGTGCAAAAAATGGACTTTGATGCCCTGAAGAACATTAAGTTCTATCATTATAGGTATGGGTAACCATTGTAGTCATGTAAGACTCCCTCTAATGGAATTCCATAGCCTTATGTTTTTTTTCTGGTGATGGCATGCCAAAAAAAAAAAATAAATAAACATCATCTTCGCATTTTATTCAAGTTTGCGTGATAAAAGTTTTGGTCTAAAAAGGTGATTAACACGAGAGTATTAACTTCTGTGCGTCACAAAAATATTATTAATGCCTACACCTCAAATAAAATTAAAGTGTTTTCCGAAATTAACGTACGGGTGAGTCAAAAAAAAGGACAACCAATTGAGCGATTTTTCATGGAAAAACCCTCTGTGCGATTCATATATTCTTTTTGTAGTACATTCCTTGTTTTGTTAGCTATCATATAAAAATAATTACGGCATTCAATTTTAAATTGATTAACGCCGTTCAAAAGTACAGCTGCAGAAGTGTGAAATACCCAAATGTTGAAAGACCGAACAGTTACCCGCTGGAGTAACCCAAAGAGTACTCTTGGATTAACGTTCAGCTTTGGTATTTGCAGCAGTATCATCTATTAATAAACATTTGTTAATACAATTGTTCAGGAAGACCTGTGACTTAACACCGTTGTGGGTGAGGGCGTGGGCTGGGTTTTAAGGGCTGGATCCGCACTCAAAATCTTTGCACCCCTCTGGCCCAAATAGGAGACAGAAAAGAAATAATAAATTGTAGTATTGGGGACAGTACGGTTACCTGTGCAAAAGGAGTGTTTAGTGTGATGCCCCTAAACGTGTTACATGGTTCCCATCCGCATCCCCCCTTCCACAAATGGAGATTCGGGTTAAATCGTTGGGTATGACTGTAAAATGAAACCAGATATCAAATATATATTGTAATGAAATCAATATTTGACTTGAAGCAAAAATTTGCAGCATTCTTTTCAACGTGATTGATTCCAAAGTTTCAAAATATAGGGCTGGAGGATAACAAGATAAGCAGTAAATTTTCCATTGAATTAATATCACTGTTTAAACTTTCATTAAATCTTAAGTAATCTACATAATCATTCAACACATGTCCTGCGTAGCAGTTGAATACGGCGCCAAAGTAATCATATCAGTTAATTTATTTGAAGCCCTAACGCTGCATAGTAATCAGTAGTAATGAGTTAATGTTGTACAAAATGCGCAATTTGTACGGGGCTGAAAATGGATACCTTCACCAAAAATAACTGTAACTTCGAAGGCTTAAATCGATTTAAAAATGTAAAAATTTATTGTGTAAGCTGATTTTTTAAAAGGACTATCAACAAATTGAATTACATTTGTAAATTCCGTTTAATGTTCTTCATAAAAATCCGTCATTTGGTTGTAACTTTTTCGACTCACCCTGTAGTATGGTGAAAATAATCTTTAGGTACTGAAAATACAATCCAAGATCAAAGTCAGGTATTTCAAGGATCGTGTTTAAAATAGTAGAATATGTCATTAGATTACTGATATTGGGTTACATTTCATTGACATTACATTATTAATGAAAAACATAAAAAATTGTCTAGTGGCGGCCATTTTGAAATCTTCATGGAGGGGCTGAGTTTGAAATAATAGGCATGCAGTGATGTGGAATGATCATCATAGTACATGCAATGTACCATTTTAGCGACTGCTGTATAATGGTAGGCTGAGATTTTAAAACATAGTTATTAATATGGGGCCATTTTGAAATCCAAGATGGCGGCAAGCTACATTAGATTACAAGTAAGCCCCTGCTGTTAATGGAATCCCTAGTATCACAAACATGGTATTGCCACCAGTTTTACTCTTCCACGTTGCCTCCCAAACGCCAGAATATCGGACAATTTAAAATGGTGGCCCAGTTTTGAAATTCAAGATGGCAGCCAAACCAATCAGTTACCAGTAAGACGAAAGCTTTTGGAATCCTTGGTATAACAAACATGGTATTGCCACCAATTTTTTTCCTCCTCTAATTTGCTCTCAGCCGAGATTAGGACAAAAAATATCTGAAAAATGGCGTCCTTTTTAAATCCAAAAGGCGACTGAAGGCGAGGTTGAAAAAAAGGGCACTATGATTTTTGAATCAGCACCCCAAAATTGACAAAGTAAGCTAATAAATCAATTTTGGCACAAAATCCCACACGGGAAACATACAAACTGTACTATGAGAAAAATAACGGCCTTTCTCTGATATCCAAAATCGATACTACTCTGGGGGGTCTCAAAGACGATCGAGAACCACAAAACAACACGCACCTTTACTATAACATAACATAGTTTCAATTTAAATCTTGCGACATAGAGGCCGAACTGACCACCAAACGTAATAGGCCTACAGCTGTTAGCAAACCAAATTAATCAGTTTGTTAACATAACGGCTGATTACCTATTTCCCAGTGGTCGTAAATTCGGATTCAGATTTTTTTTTTGGATAAAGTTTAAAGAGATGGTGTGGCTTAAATAGAAAAAAAACAAGGGGGAGGCCGACGAGACATAACGTACAAGAAAAACTTAGGACAAACACAGCTGTAATTTTTTCTTGAGTGAATTTCTGAGGTTAACACTTCAGACACCACGAACGCCATTAGCCCAGGAGCTAGCAGACATATGTAACAAATCTCAAGTACAAAGGTTGAGTGATTACATAGTATACAGACTGACAGGGTACCCCTGCAACAAATTATTAAGTGCCACAAATGGTGCCTTAAGGCGAGGGGGCAATACAAAGTTTGTACATGGGTCCAGTTTTTAATTGATCCAATCATACTAAAAAGTATAACCATGTTATTTGTCTAAGACCACAAGATTCAGGAAGGTATGTTTGGTACTATCTTTAACTTAAAGTTTAAGAGTTATATACTAAAACCATCAAAAAATCAATAATGGTACATTTCAGTTGTACAGGGGTCAAATTTTTAAGTGGCTCCGATTTGGATAACAATGGTGCAATTTTGTGGAGCTCATATGATCAAATAAGGAAAGTTTTGAGTGTCTCAAATGTTTGCTTAAGAAAGTAGGGGAAACAAGGTCACGCCCATTGAATACAATGGAGGGCGTTGACCTTCTTGCCCCCTACATCGGTACTCATTTTTAGACACTAAAACTATAAGGTCTGAAGCTTCGAAAATGGGTAATAATTTTCTCAACATCCTTTCCGGTCATTAGGTTATGCCGTCAAAGTCCATAGGGTTATACGTGGTCGTTGCACCCAGGAAAAAAACTCGAATACATTTTTTAAAACATTCTCCACAGCATGGTTCTATACACCATCATTAGCTATTGGCAACTCATGTAATAGTAATCGCTAAACAAACTGTTTTATCGGCCGATAAACACTGTTGGTTTCGGTTAAAAACATATTTTTCCCCGATTGATACCTGTGTTTATCCCGATAAGGCAGGGTTATCAAATCGAAAACATTGTTTTTCGACTGATAAACTTGTTTTTCGATAAACAGGGTTTATCGATAAAACAGTTGTTTTTCGAAAACCAAGTTTTTCAACTGATAAACTGTGTTCATCGATAAACAGAGTTAATCAATCGCAAAACATTGTTTTTTTTTTTTCGACTGAAAAACTGTGTTTTTCGATAAACAGGGTTTAATCGATAACATTGTTTTTTTGAAAAAACAATGTTTTTCAAAAAAAAAGAAAAATTAAAAAAAAAAAAAAGGTTTATCAAATTGAAAAACATTGTTTTTTCAACTGATAACCTGGTTGTTTTTTCGATAACAGGTTTATCGATAAACAGTGTTTTTCGAAAAACAATGTTTTTCAACCGATAAACGTGTTTATCGATAAAAAGGGTTTTATGAAATTGAAAAAGCATGTTTTTCTACTGATAAACTGTGTTTTTTTTTCGAAAACAGGGTTTATCGATAAACATGTTTTCGCATTGTGGGAGTATTTTTACAATAGTCTATATATACTAATTTGTCCCTATAACGGAATAAACTGTAATCTAGTAATTTTGAGGTTATTCCGGAAGAAGAGTAGAAAAGAGATTTTTCTAGTTTAGTACTATAAACAGTGTTTTTCGAAAACAGTGTTTTTCGAAAACCAAGTTTAATTCGAGTGAAAAACATAGTTTAATCCGAAAAACCCTTGTTAACCTATATCGACAAACATTTTTATATCGAAGCGAAAAACCTTGGTTTATCAGGGCTAAAAAGATAGTTTTTCGCTAAACCTGAGTTTATCGAAAAACATTGTTTGTCGAAAAACAAAGTTTATCGAGTTAAAAACTAGTTTATTCGAAAAACAGTGTTTATCATCGAATCGAAAACATAACTTGTTTATTTATAATATCGGCGAAAAACATAGTTTTTCGATAACCTGAGTTTATCGTAAAACATTGTTTATCGATAAACTTTGTTTTTCGATCGAAAAAACATAGTTTTTTCCGTCGATAAACTTTGTTTTTTTTTCGATCGAAAAAAAAAAGCAGTGTTATCGGCGATAACAGTGTTTATCGATTACTATCATTGAGCCTTGCCATAGAGCTATCATGTAGGCTGAACCCCGGATCCGACCTTCTACTTATTTAGCGCACAAGCTTTTTTTCTACCCCTCCCCCTTTTTCAAAACATGGGTAATGTTGTCATATTTTTAGTTGTTTTGTTAACAATGTTATTTTATTAATTAGCAAATACTTTTCGTGAGAGAACAGAATGGGGTCGTAGGTCCAAACGATAAACCTCTCAATATGTTCGTTTTTCTATTATAAGTATTATACTTCTTTAAGAAATAGTTACCTAACAGCACAACTTGTTCATGTGCTATGACGGAATGTGCTTGTGGGGCCTATTATGTTGTTTGTAAATGTATGAAAAAAAATAAAAATATTTTTATCCCCCTGCTTGAAAGCAGAGAGATATTGCGAGGGTTCTCATGTCCGTCTGTATGTGTGTGTTTGTTCCAGTTTGGTGTAGCTTTCTACCAAGGTATATTGCCAGGGGGATGACTGCAAGTTTTACTTGCTGTATTTTTTGTAATTTGGTTTGTAAGCATTTTTATGTCATCATATAAAAATGCACAAAATCATTTGTCTCTTTTTGGAACACAGGTAGTCCGAAAAGGGACGGTTTGGGCAGTTATTCGAAGAATAGTGGTAGTGGATGTCTATTGATCACATTCAGGGGTGCAGGCTGGAGTGCAAGCCCGTGCCATCCATCGAGCCATCTACCTGGTGTCATCGGTCCGGCGAATTTCACGCATGATTGGAATGTATAGCAGGCATCTAGAATGCTCGTAGCAGTGGAGGTCGAATTTTTTTCTCGGCTGGCAGGTGTTAATATGTCATGTTCTGCAAATTTATCCTATAAGACATAAGGGGGCACAGTACAAATGATCTGCCTATTGAACACGTGCTTATATGCGCTCTCTTGTATCCGGCATATCTTTGTCCTACCTTAATAGAGCCATGAAATTTGCAGGAGAGAATTTTGAATTCATGCTCTTTAAAATATCTTCTTTTGACCTAGATTTGACAATGTCAGTTTTTTGCAAATTAAGATTTGATATTACACCCTGTTTTTTTCGAGCTCCTGAAAGCCCCCATAATCGGTGTTTCACGGCGATTCACATGTCGCCGTATCCATACGCCAAGACGCTTTCTTCTCATTCCAATTTTTAATAAAAGTTAATTATAATGAATACGCACAGATGAATGACAACCAAAAGCAAATCTCTAGGGCAAATACCAGCCACAAAACTACACAAATTAACGCCAAATTCTAGGTTTTCTAGGAACTATAGCGGTGTTTGCAACTTTTCGCGGCGGAGGATTTTTGTCCTGTGCTCCCATATTTTGATAAACTTTGTTAAAACAATAAGCTAACCATGTCTTATATGACAACCTTCCTCTACTTTTAATCATACAGCGGTTGCCCGCGCTATACGCGCGGGCAACCGCTAGAAGCTGATTTGACTGGACGTCACTAAACGGGTTGATACTATTCCACATGATGCAAAACTTCACTTCAGCGACTTAGAGCCTCAATATTTTCTCCAACTGCAGCCATCTCCTTTATTTGTCCCTCCCTTTCGCTGTCACAAATTCACGCTTTACTATGCCTCAAGCTGCATCAAATGTGTTAAGTCAACAGCTATCAAGATTTCCCCCCCATTAACTATAATGAGCCATGGAAAACAAGTACTGCCAATGGGCCACCAAAGAACCGCCCACTTCCCAATACCCCCTCAGTTGTCGTAGCGGGGTCGGAGGAAATGGGCCACTAAGTGACTTAGTCAATCATGGGGGGGGGAATGCGGAGGGGGAGGTATGCAGAGTAGGCCTACCCCCCTTGGAAGAAATTGCGGCAAATCGAAATTTTGAGGCAAATCATTTTGGACGGCTACCCTCCGTCAGCTACATTATAATATTTTATCCAACCCATCTCCTGATGCCTTTTCGCTGTCACAAGGGGGTGAAAGCAGCCAATATTTATTGGCAAATAGGCGGCAATGATTCAAACAATAAACTGTAATGAGATATCATGATTGCTCGAGGCAGGGCCGACGCAGAAGATTTGAGGGGTGTGGGGGGGGCGGAACCAGTGGCATAACCAGTGCCCCCCCCCCCCCCCCACACACCACACAAATGAGATGGGAGCAAAAAATGGGAAGGTAAAAAGGGAGGAAGAAGATAAAAAGAGAAGAAAAAGAGGGCAAGAGAGAAGAAATGGTAAAAAGATGAAAAAAAAGAGGGAAAAGAGCACTGCAGGAAACCACCTAAAACCGAAAAAAGTAAGGAGGGAAAAAGGATGGAAAGAGAGAAGAGGGAAAAAAGAAAGGAAGTAGAATAATGGAGAATATGAAAGAGGAAAGGAATATCTATTTGTAGCGTCATGAATTTATATTGAAATTTGTGGCTCTAAGATGGCAATTCGGGAGCTCCGCCCCTGGCCCCACCAGTGGCCCGAAGCGGGACCCATGGACCCCACCGTTAGTCTTTCACGCAAGACGCTCGCAATTAATCATCCCCCCAATCGGAAGAAAGTCAAGATAAACCTCTTAGCTGAACTTGTTCTCTGAAGACTACTTTTTATACCTCTAAGATGCAAAACCCAGGACTTCCGGGGCTTCGCCCCTGCACCCATGCTGGGGCTTCGCCCTAGACCCCATCAGGGGCTCTAAAGTGGGCCCTGGACCCCAACCGCGTATGCCTTCGCGGCAAGATGCGCGCACATTGCATCGGGAAATCTCTGACCGTGTCCCAGGGACCCCTGCGGACCCTCGACAAAGTGGACCTTTTTTTTGGGTGAAAAGTGGATCCCCACCCCTGGATCCTTTTTGGACTTTTGAACATCTCATCACCAACAATGTGCTTTCTTGTCAAAATTTCTCTACATTTTGGGCCTTTTCGTCAACCAATTAAGCAAAACGTGGACTTTTGTGGAATTTAAGACGTGAGAACACCCCCAACTCCCCTCGCACCGCGCCTGGCTCGAGGAAAGCATGTCATTTTTCGGATTGTTGAAGAAATTTGACTAATTTTCCAAAAATTTAGAAAATTTTTGGCTTACGGATGAGAAATGTGACCAATTTTCCAACAAATTTGAGAAACTTTTGAAAAAAAAACCCTTTCAAAAAATATTTGGTCTTTTTAGAAAAATTGCAGAAAATTGTTATCCAGAAGGATGTTGTGAAAAAGGGCCCGATGTACGGCACGACCCTGTATAGCCATTTGTGTTGAGGAAACATGAGGGTAAATTCTATCAAATTAAATTGATATACCACAATCGGGCCATGCGAATATTTTAAAAAAAAGACCATTTGCAATACCAAATTGGCATGAAAAAAGGGGTCATGATATACCAGAAAGTTGAAAACGGACCGATGTCTGTTAGCACGTCCCCGAATGGCCATTTGTGTTGAGACCCCAACCCCCCCCCCCCCCCCCCGGTCAATTCTATCAAATAAATTCTTAATATACTTAAATTGTGCCATTCCCTTTTAATTGATGCAACTGAAGTTGTAAACCAGACCTGCGTTCTTCGAGCTAATAGTATAGCTCAGTATATTTACTTAGGCCTAAAATTGTTTGTCATTGTCATATTCGCCCTCCACAGCGTTTCTTGTGCATGCAGTAAAAACATTATTACCAAGGACCGCGAGTGTCCAGCCGTTCTTGTATTCTCAATAGTGAGGCGGAATGGTCACCAATATGAGATCTCCAAAAATAACGCTAATGATTCATGATGCTAATTAATGACTACAAAAAATAGTTTTTTAAACGCATTTTTCAACTGATAGACGAGGTATCTTTATCCTCTTTATTTGGTTTGTTTCAAAAATAAATAATTTTAGAAATAAATATCAAAGATTTCAAACGCGATCACGATTAAACGCGAGAACAAAAAGGACACGAATTTGTGAGTCAAAAAAGACGTTGGTGATCATAGAAAGTCTTTCAAAGGAATTAAATACGTAGAGTAATGAAATCCAATATTGATGTTTGCAGTATAGGCTTTCTTATGTTCTCTTTTATCACCAAGAACAAGAAATAAATAATTTTACATAAAATAGCACCCCCCCCCAAGGTCAAACTCGAAGGAACCATGGGTTAATTAAGGCCTCGAACAATGGACGACAACTTGTGTTACCCTAGAAACGGTACCCTCAATTACGTATTTAATCTTTGTTAAACCACCGGAATTCAATACGCATCTACTACCGTCTTACAACATGTTAAGCTATGTTTAACACGTGTAAATTTGCAATCTCAATGAATCTAAAATCAGCTATCAGCGTTTGAATACATAAAACCCCGAGCAATCGAGAGACACGATGGGAAGGGTATAACCTGAATAGTGGTACACATTACATGGCGACCTCCGGGGTCAACATGGCAGCCTCCTATAGAAAACAACATGGCGAAGTTCGATCGTTTAGTTATAAGATACTTTTCTTTCCAAAAATCCAATGTATTATTTTTCATCATTGAATATAAACTTGAACTTGATCCGTAATGTTAAAAATATTTTCCCTCAATATTCTCACAATTTTTCTATTGGACTAAGTTTTATTATAATTATTTATCCATAGAGTTTTGCGTATTTGTGATGAAGAAAAAATATTATTCATTGATTGAATTAGTAGAGGCTAATGCCCTTCGTACAAAGGTTATTGACAAACTCGTAAATTCCAATGTGCGCCTCTCACGAAGTCGACAAATACATACAGCACGTACGTGGCAGTTAGTACGCCGTGGGCCCAAACCTTTGTAAGCTTGGTGTACCGCTATTGAACGTGACTCCTCAATACTTCTCTTTCAAGGAAAATGATGACATATGGACCTCGATTGCGGCACTTTGTCGCGAAAGATATTGATTATACTCCAAAACACGTGTCCGTTGTGGCAATGTCAACCTCTCTTTTGTGTCGAAAGAGAGCACACAAAAGAACCCCTTTGTCGAGGGATTAATTGTAGATTCCCGCCCCGGATCCCGCATTGTTTGGGAATTGTATAGTCTCTCGTCGCGGGTCATTGGTCGACCCAATCTTTGTGGCCAATGTATAGGCCTAATATATTGCTTAATATTTGTTTTGTAATGGCAGATCTCCCTTTTGGTCAGGCAGTTAATAACATTCATGTTTGACAATGTGTAAATCAACGCTGTTGTGACTTTGAAAGTACCAATGGAATGATAAATAAATGATTGATTACTATATACGATGCTAATATGACCATACTTGACCGAACTTATACTGAAGATCTGTGCATTTCACATCAATGCGGAAGTGACCATGTCCGTGTGTATGTGGGAAGTGCAAATGTCAGCGTTGCATGCGGAAATGCACGCGGACATTTGCCACTTCCGATACGCATATACGCGAAGTGCAAATATCCGAGTGCCACTTCCGCAACCAGCGGAAATGCAAATGTCCGCTTGCAATTCCGCATGCACGCGGGCATTTGCACGTCCCATCCACGCGGATATTTGCAGTCGCATGCGAGTGCACGTGGATCTTTGCACTTCCGCCTCTTCGCTGATATTTACAGTTCCGCAAGCGGAAATGCACGCGGAAAAATTTGCACTTCCGCATATATGCGGAAGTGTAAATGTCCGCGGCAATTCTGCATGCGGAAGTGCACGCGGACAATTGCAAATTCCGCATGAAGAAGTTGCAAGCGAGATTTGCAGTACCGCATGCGGAAGTGCAAAGAAAACGGTCCAAAAAAATAGTTCCTAGAACCACAGTGGCAAAAATTCATTTTCGCCAAAAACGGTTTGGAAAAACAGACTTTTCATGGCGGTTTTATCTACTTGAGGGAAATGATATAATCTGAGAATAATTGTTTGAACTGATTCGAACAATTTGCTGATGTGTGAGTACAGGTCGCACTGCTGTAACAGCGCGTTAACACAACGATTGAAATAGACACGCGATAACTCACCCGTGTACAGGTCGCACAAGCTGGTCTGCGTACGCTTAGTTCAAACATTATTACGGCGCGATAGTTTTTCATATGACATCATTTAGAGGCTATTAATAGGGTGTTTGAGTCGCAAAATTGCGAAAGATCAAATTACACCTAATTCAGTTATTTCGTACTTTCCTCAAAACATATGACGTCAGGACTGTTAGAGCTGGGCGTTACCGTTTAATTTCCTATCGTTACACGGTCTGATTTACGTTCGTTTAAACGGTTTAACCGGTATAACAGTTAAAGACTTGCCGCATTGAGTTCCACGCAAATGCAATTCTTGCACCATTAGTGATCATGTTAAAATTTAAGCTTTTTCTTTTTTTTTTTTTTTTTTTTTGCTTTGCATTCGTCAGAAATATCATCTTGAACCATAAAATGTGTTTGTAACTTGCTATGTATGTTTTAAATCCACATAAAGCAGTTGAATATCCCAACGATCTCAAACGACGAATCACTGTGGGAGCTGCCATTACCGCTGGCATTTTACATTTGTTGTAGAGCCCTCTGTAATTGAAGCACCACATAATTGGGGCCGTGGTATGCGTTGTATATGCCGAAGTCGCTACACTCACGTACAAGAACTTGGGTAAAACGGGGGATTTCCCGGTTTCCGTAAAAGTCGGAAACGCATTTCTAGAAGAAGCATGGAACTGTTAACTTTACTTTTTCACGGACGGCGGGTAATTTTGGTGAAATTTGACTTCAGCAATTAAAATAATACTGAAAAAAAGTTAGTATGGTTTGCTGACGGTACACGTGTAGTTAATTTTCTAAACGTGTAGTGAGCCTCCGTGCGTGTAAACGTTTAAACGGATACACGTCACAGCACCTAGTCATGGTTCCGTCATAATGGGATGTTTATACTTATTTTGGTACCATGGAAAGAAGAAACTCTAAGCTACCTTGGTACCAATTTACAGGATCGTGTGTTCAGTACCGAAATCCAGGGGGTGGATAACCACCCCCCTTGGAGTTTTTGTTACAAAAAATGGCTCAGTAGACGCGGGTTAAGGTTGAGATGTTTTGAGATGTGCGATTTTACTAATATAAAAAGAAACAATTAATTTTCTTTTGCATACATAGCATCTCTAGAGTCCTGTAGAATATTGTCTTACCATTTGTAACCCCATACTACAATTTATTCCACCACAAAGTTGATGTCAACATTGGCACAGCTGCCAAATTTGGCAGCCCAATGTAGACACCAAGAGGTAAGTTTCACCTGAAAAATTTCATTAATGTGTAATTTCAAATCTTGAAAAATGGTTATTACATGATGTAAAGACTCTCAAGAATGCCCTCTACCGTACAATATAACATTTATTGCAAATAATGTTTATTTTCTATTTTAAGCCACTTGCACTGTAAAGTTAGAGCAGAAGCTGTCGGTCTATCTTGGCTTAATAAAGGTCCATGGCCCGTCCCTATATCACTCGTCCCATAATCCCGATTTTCCGGAAGTGTTCAACATTTTGGTATCAGAAGAAAGCTACTATTTTTCTCATTTAACCCTGGGAAATCTTAGAGCTACAAGGATGTTTGGTTTAAAAGTTATGAGCGAAAATGGTGACCCATTTTGGTCGACCAATTGATATTAATTTTACAACAGTCCTCATGGGCTTACAAAATCACGTTTTTTAGCTTTCGCATCAAAACGGTTTGAAACTATCGCGATTATCGCGCGAAACTTTTACATAGGGCTTTGTGAGTGAAGGCGCAATCTATTATTATCAAGATGAAAACTTCATAACCTTAAATCGGGCATCCCCCTTTAAATGGGCAATTATTACTACACACAACTCGTCATATAGATAGTCTATGATACAGCAGCCATATAAGACTATCTAGTCATGATCATCCATAGTGGGCAGTCCCACTCATTATAATGCGTGGGGGTTCAAATCTTGAAATTGGCAAAAGGGTGGGGGTTGATTTTTCCACTAAAAGGGTTGACTTGTATCAGCTTGGAGATGAAATAGAAAGGGTGGCCGTAAAATTCCACCCCTGTAACACTTGAAATGAAATGTAATACTAATAACACTTCCTTTGCCTTGCCTCGCATAAATGTGTTTATCGCTTCCCTGTCCCAGCTTCTTCTCGATTGCCACAGCTTCACAGGAGCTCATGAGCCATGTTACATTTCTCATCGGCCGGGAGCTCCAAGCGCATCAGTATTTTATATCATTGTTTTAAAATCGGTGATTGACCATCGTTATTACTAAAATAGCTCAGGTCTTCCCTGTTTTTGTGAATGAAAATAGCTGTCTTGTAATGATCGCACGAACGGAAAACTCCCGGCCGATGATTTTTAAGCAAGTCTCAGTCTAAATTGGCGGCGCCCCGTCCAAAAACACTCGAGTTGGGATCGTGTGATTTTTGCCGAAGATTCAGATTCTGATGCAGAATTTGAGGGATTTTCATGCAGATGAGATTGAGTAAGAAAGAACAAGTGATAGTGGTCTGAAATGACTTTGAGATTGGAGCTGATCATGTACCAATTGGCATAATGCTTACTGCCCAGTCAATCCAAGTAGACCTAGCCTTGAGCTCGACTGGCTACCTGATTTGGACACGGATGTTGTATCATTTAACACACATTTTGTTCACGTTCATTTCGTGTACCTCTGTGTGCTAATTTGGCTATCTGGCCAACAAAAAAATAAATTATATACGATATAGATACTGTCACAAAATTAGACAGAGAACATGTGGCATTTCTGTGATGGAAGTTTAAAAGTTTTGCTGTTTAACCATTCCTGGTAATCACAAACATTGCTTGTGAATTGTAAAAGGGTGGGGGGTCCGAAATTTCAGTATAAGGGTGTCTCAGTAAAAGGGTGGGGGTCAATAAAAAGGGTGGGGGTCAACCTAGTTTACAGTAACTGAAACCAGAGGGTCGCCATGATCTTAAACACTGTACATTCTCAATTGAACGCACCTCTAAGTTTCAGAACCGATCTATTGCGGGATAATGAACGGATAATAAAACCAGTATTTCCTCCTCGATTTACAATACACAAGCAAGTTACCTGCATTTCTATGATACGAAGAATCTCACATACCTTCGCTGTCCAGAGGTTGCAGTTTCAAAGAAGCTTCAAAACTACTTAAAACTAACGATTTGACTATTTTGGGAACAAGGTAGAATCACAATATTTCGTCTAACTCCAAAACTATGAGCAATGTGGGTGTTAAAGGTCAAACCACTGGTCATATCCGGGTCATACACAATGACAAACTAACTTACGAGTATGTATGATATTGTTTGAAGTGTTTGAACGCGACTTCGAACGGGTTCGCGGCGGTGTCGGGCCAGAACATTGTGAACGCGCGGTAATATCACGGGCCAGTCGTTTAATGAAGATACCATTAAGATTTTTTCAGCTATTTTGCCTGTTATTTTGGACAGAGAAGTAATAACGTGATATCTTCTCTAGAATGGTGGGTAGGTAGGAGAAGTAGACTTTTTTCAAGAGGCGATTTGGGCCGGTCCCAATTTGGGGGGGGGGGTAACTAAACAGATGTGTTTGCATCATGTCATATCCTTTGCCAGGTAGTAATTATCTATCCCACGGGCTATTGAATTTGAAAAGGAAATCTAAAATTTCTACTTGAGAATGAGAGTGAAATTAACTTTATCCGGGACTTCCTCAAAAGCAATTTATAACAGGGTAGGCTTATTTTTAGTAGAAGGAACGGGACAAACTCTGAATGCATCTAAGTATCAAGTACTTGTGCCAATGTAGTGTAAAAAAAAAAGGTAATATACTAAATTAATGGACAAACTAACTGCTGGTAATGGGCACATGGGGTGATGATTAAATGCTGTGTCGTGCTTGCTTGCACTCTTTGAACATGATTTATCATCAAGTGAAAGGTACTTTAGATTGGGATGCGTCCTTTTGGCAACCTATAATTCCATGTGACAGACCAGGTTCAAATAGTGTATTGGCAGAAGTGCATTGTGGGAAGAGCACGTACCTCCTCTTCCTTCCCAATGAACTGACCTTTGTTAGAATGCTAGTGATGCGAAAGAAGGATTAAATTTGTACCCTCAGAAAGTCTTTGCCACACCATTCTGACTCCTTCCCCCTACCCTACCCACCCATTGTAAAGGTTCAGTTATGGCCACTGTTATTTTAACTGACAGAGGAGGCACTGCAAATTTGTTAGTTGATTAAGCAATGATAAGATACAATTAAAAAATACATTGAGCGACTATGGCGAGGACCATTTATTTTTGTAGCGACTGGTAAAAGATACAACGTTCATCTAATGATACGAACACCATACGTTCAATCACTCCAACAAGGACAAAAATGAGCACGACTTTTCGCGTTCAATATGCCTGTGGAAGATCTAGCTACCTGTCTTCCCGTCGATACGCATTAATCCAAATAGTACATCAACAACGTCCAATTTGGTAGATCTGGCATAGTGCTTTTTTCCCTTGAATGTTATCTTATCTGAAGGAAATATAAAGATTCAATGATGCAGAGTGTGTATGAGTGTTAGAGCAGACGCCTAGAATTTATAGCTCATGACATTTGGGTAAGTTTTTAGCTGAACGAAAGAGTTCACTTCACAGAAAATTTAGCCTGTTCTCTTCTGTAACATTGCCCCGGAAATATGAAGTACAAAACTAGAGAGGTCAGAGTAGATGAAACGAGTAGTGTTAAAAGATAATGTTGACCCCTTGGTTTTGGTTACCAGAACTAGGGTCAAAACCCCAATGCCCACTATGTCATCAGGACTGCTGCTGCCTGCAAATCATGATACTGCATGGACTCAGACATTGTCAACATCATGACATGTCGGGCAGCAACTGAGTCTGCAGAGTCAGAGAGTGTAGGAACGAGCTAGAGCTCATCAGAAATGTTGTTTGCACCTATGACTTACCGTCTACAATTACAAAACCCACATAAACTGGACAGAACATCACAATCCTATGCATAATAATCAATATGAAACATAAAAAAGGAGACATTTTTCACGGATCAAAATGCACGCTTCTCTTCAAAATCCTTGACTACGAGAAGATGTTCGAGCCGCCTCAACGGTGCCCACAGAAGTAAATATTAGTCCTTTCATACAGTTGTTACGTAAGTTCAAGTCAAGATATTTTTGACATCACCAAACAAATAGGTACAGTCAAGATTACAAAGATACCCACATATAGAAAATATAAAAGAGAACAAGTAAATTATAAAAATCATAAAACTATAAACTCTAGTTACTTACGTGCTTGAAAAGCGGGAGGTTATAAAAGATGCTAGGTTCAAGAGTTTACATTAGGTTCTTCGTTTTTAGGTCGCAGTTTGCGTCAAAAGAATTATAGAGTCTGACAAATTAATCTATTACCAGCCAATATGGTATTTATTAGCAAACAAGCAAACCACTATAAATTAACGAGGAATAAGTTTCGAGAACTTTGGGACATTTCTTGTGAGAAGCTCGAGAGAATGGTCCAAACGTACGAAGTCTTTACTTTCTCATCAGAACTTAAAATTTTAGTAATTAGGAATTCGCCTAATGAAATAATAAAAACGTCTATTTGGTCAATTTAATAGAAATTCCGAAATATCAAACATCTGCGTTATGCCTTATCTTAAAATACCAATATTTCTTGTGATATGAAAGTTCTAATCTCCTTCTCTAACAGGCGTGAAGGTGACAATAGTGAAGAAAAACCAAAACAACTGCGAAAGAAAGCACAAAGAAAAAGTGTCAGACTGACGCCATGTAGACGTCTGAGGATTGAACCATGATCTTCTACACATAGAGATAGATTGTACTTTCGAAGCACTTTCAACATTTTATTATTAATTTGGTATAGTTTGTCTAAATAATAATCCCAAACGATTGTTTCTTAATTACCAATCTCATTTTTTATAGGGAGCTGAAACAAAAGCCCTTCATATGTCGTTGCAAATGAAAAAGGAAAACAACGAAAACTTGATCAAACAACAAATAATAAACTTGAAATCACAGCAACTTTTGTCAAGCATCTGTAGCTACCTATAAGGTTATATTATAAAAGAACCTTAAAGATTAATCAGGTAGATAGGAACCGTCCTTTGGCGTCTGTTCAATATTTTGAAAGTTTAAACCCTTGTTGGTTCTAAAATAAGTGTCTGATCCAAAACCTTTCTGTTCAAATAACTTTTGAAGGGATTTGGAGGTTTTTGTTAATATTCTGTTTTTCAAAATACATAGCAAACACCAAAGGTTCCTAGGTCCATTTAAATCTTTGGATATAGAGTTTTATGTGATGCGGGAAAAAAGGTTCGAAGTTGCACTTTTTTGTAAGAATGTACGTGAAATCCACAAATGTCTGGTATAAGGGAGGGTGGCAAAATTAATTTAAATATATAGGCCTATACCTGCAAAATTCAAAAGAGTCTCATCACATAACATACCATTATAACCTTTGTCGCCTAGGGGACATCGTCAATTTATACTTTTTATACATAAAATATAGGATGTGCTTGTTCTTCGATTTGTCAATGAAAATGGGGAACATGACCCCCCCCCCCAAAAAATGGAAATAGAGAAATCCAAAAGTATATAGTGCATGTATATGATAATTATAGAATGATATTGAAAATGCGAGCTGATGCGAATTCATTCTATATAACTTATAGGGTCATTCCATGCCAATTCAACAAAATTAATCGAGTACACCTCATGGATTTCTTTCTTTTTTGTGTATTGAAAGATATTCATGAGAAACTAAAATCATGAAAATTTGAGCTCTGTACCTCTTTTCGTTTTCACACTATAGCAATTTTATATTTGAGGGGGTTCACCTCAAAAACATGTACCGGTGTGACATTCACTATTCAGAGGGTCATAAGTAAAGAACTACACCCCTCAGATACTTCAAACTTGGCATTCTGGATTACCCTTTGCTGCAAATCGCAAATATGTGGTCAGAAAAAAATGCACCTTGCTCCAATTTAAAGTTACAAGGGGTCAAAAATGGCTCAAAAACCACTCGGACCATACTTTGGGGCCATAAGTCAAAAAGTAAAAGTGATATAGCTTCCAAATTTGGGTTGGTGAAAGCTAATCTTGAATACTACCCTTGTATACAATCTTTATTGGAAGAGATATAGCTGTCGCAAAAAGCAAAAAGTCCAATAACCTTGACTTGACCCCCATAAAATATCAATGTCAGACATTTGCACCAAATTCTGTATGACATATGGTTAAGAGGGCCCCCTGCTGAAGTTGTGTGCAAAGTTTCAACATGGTGTCTAACTGCCTTATGTAGGTAAACAGGCTTCAAATAATCTAAACTTTCAACTAATATCAGACAAAATTCCCATCGAAATGTACACAGAATTCTGAACTTTGCAACCTGGGTATTCAAGTGCAGATTTAAGACTTTGATTCCAAGTTTGACCTTGTAGAACTCTAACAATGAAATTAAAATCAATATCATCACCTTATTAGCACCTGATCTAGGTATGGACCAAATTTCAGCTTGGTGTCTTGTTTGGTAAGGAATTTATAATACTTTAATTATCCTAATTGAATTATATAGTAAACAGTGAACTGTGCAAGTTAATACCCAGTTTGCAAAGTTCAGTTTTCCTGTGTGTTTCAATGGGAATTCTTTCAAAACTGAATTACATGAAGTAGGGCTTTTTGAAGACCAGTTACTTATAGAAGACACTTAGAAACCACAATGAAACTTTGCAAAAATATTAAGCAAGGACCCCCCTCAAACATATTTCAAGCAGAATTTGGTGCAGAATGTCTGACATTGGGTTTTTTTTTTGGGGGGGGGCAAGTCAAGGTCAAATTGACTTTTTACTTTTTGCGACAGCTATCTCCAACGAAGCTGATATAAGTATAAGATTGTACACAAGTGTAGTATTTAAGTTTAACTATCACAAGCCCAAATTTGAAGTTACATATCACTTTTACTTGTTGACTTATCCCCTCCCCTCCCCCCCCCCCCCCCAAAAAAAAAGTATGGTCCGAGTGGTTTTGAGCCATTTTTGAGCCCCTGTAATTTTAAATTGGGGCAAGGTGCATTTTTTTGTTCACATATTTGCAATCTGCAAAAGGTTATCCAGAATGCCAAGTTTGAAGGATCTAAGGGGTATAGTTCTTTACTTATGGCCCTCTGAATACTGAATTTCACACCGGTACATGCATTGAGGTGACCCCTCAAATTTAAAATTGCTGCGGCATGAAAAAAAAAGAGGTACAGAGCTCAAATTTTCAGGATTTCAGTTTCTCATGAGGCTTTCAATACACCAAAAAAAGAAAGAAATCCACGAAGTGATGGTGTTCTCGATTTGTTGAATTGGCATGGAATGACTCTAAGAATTGGCGAAGAAGACAATGAAGGAGATAGGAACTGAAGGAGAATAGAGGAGAAGAA